>JAPMOQ010006428.1:612868-633030 GCA_026543055.1 Argiope trifasciata | reverse complement strand
GAAAATAAACAAGAAAAAGTGAAGAAGAATTTTTCCTTGGATTAAATGCACACACACACAGCGCTATACGATATACGTGTAAACACATTTCAAAATATTTAACTCTAATCTCGACATTTATGCGGTTATCTTTATTTAAGCTGAATTATTTTTATTAAAATACTATAAGATAAATAACTATATTAACTATTACTATTATTATAATTTTTATTACTATTACTATTATTATAATTTTTATTACTATTACTATTATTATAATTTTTATTACTATTACTATTATTTACTATTATTATAACATGTACAACACATAATAGATGTTTGAAGGTATGATGAAAATTTTTTAAAATTCTTATAAGAAAAATAGTACAGCATCTAATACTAAAAGTTTCAAAGAATTTGGCTGAGAATTTTCATATTATTTATATTACTAAAAGAAAATTGAAATTCTAGTCAAATTTTTTCGGATAAATTAAGTTTGAGCTCAAACGGCATTTTTGAATACATCTTATAAGTATTGTGGAATTCTTAATTTTTCAGAATTAATAGCAACACTTAATGCTGCATAAAACATAATTTATTATAGAACTATTATTTTAATTGAATAAATATATTATTTGGTCCAGTTAGATCTATTCTTCTCATATATGTAACAACGTAATGTTAACTCAAAAGTATTTTCAGACTTTGATTTGCAGGAAATAAATAGATTCCTGTGTAGTAAAACCCGGAACAACAACGAAGTGCATTTCTTAATGAAAGAGCTCAATCTTGTCAGTTTAGTATGAATATAAATTTAGAGTTGGGGGATCGAAGATTTGATGGGAAGAATGTTAGGTTAAATACTTGGAAAATGCTTTTAAACCTGTAATCTTTTGAAAATTTAAAACACCATATTAAAGATATTAAAAAATAATTTAAATAATGTATTTATTGTTTTCTATGCTTTAACAGATTTTTAAAAATTTTCTACTGACATAAAGATCGCGATGTATTGATGAGGCCATTGAATATATTTGCTTTAAAATAGTTGAGAGTAATAAATGTTAAGATGGACAAAGTACTGCTGATGCTTACAGCATTGCAGAAACTCCTGGTCTGGTTTAGCATAAAGATATTTTACTAAGTATGATAAAATTGTCTTTCATACTATTGGGAAGAAATATCCTACTTATTTAAAAAGAAAAGACATCACCAGTTTTGGTTTCTCTCTATTTATGTGTGTGTATAAGCAGTCAACCATAAAAGCAATAAATAATTAAAGCTCCTTTCCAGAATTTATCAAAAATTGAATTTTTTCGAAAAACCGAAACGAAAAAAAAATATATATATATTGGAAACGAAACAATTTAGATCGAATCGAAATTTAAATCTAATGCGGAATTAAATCGCCAAAAGTAAACAAAAATAAAAGCCAATTGAAATGAAACCTATTTATGAAACAAACCTAAATTAAAATAATTTAGGAAACGAAACTAAAAATCAGAATGGAAACTAAAAATTATATTGGATTCGAATAAGATTAAAATTTAAAATTTAAAAACTATCAGTGACTGCATCAACTATCAATCAACTATCAGTGACTATTAGTGACTGCATGCAGCTATTATACAGATATACATACAAAATACAGATGCATCTAAATAAATTAGCAATATAAGCCAAGTAAAAAGGAATACACTAGAATCAAATATATATATATATATATATATATACTGCGTGTGAGCGAATCCTTTTAATTTAAGTTTCAAGAAATTTCCAAAAGAAATTCGTACAGAGTGAAAAAGGCAACCGAAGGAAAATAAAATATGTCCATCAATTCCTCCGTGATTAATATCGAATTCTAGTCGAGTAATTTTCCCCGTAAATGCAATTTTCCCTCGCTCTGTATATTTTCCCTTTCTCGGACAGTCCCTATCATTGACGATTCCGTGCTGCTACAGAATGCGCCGCGACTACTCAAAGAGCGGATCCAACGTATGGGTCCCCACGCGCTGCTGTTGCAGTTGGTCAGATGGGGGGGGGGGCGTGTGAAGGAGAAAAGGGATGCCCAACAGAGTTGATGAGCGTCACGATGCTCCGGTGGGAAAATGCTGGGGTGGAGGATGGTCACCGCTGGCATTCGAAATGGCAGACTGAGTTCGACCTCCCCCCTATCCCTTTCCCAGCAGCGCTTTTCCCGTGTGAACGGAATTTAGGATGACCCATCTTTTTGGGAGTCATTTTATTTTGGGGAAGGGTTTTAAATATTGGCGACATACTTGGCCTTTTATTACGATGCATCGCCAGACGCCCCGATAGGAGGGAGAAGCAGTGGCAATTACATAGGAATGAGTCTCTTCATGTTCCGGAACCTAGTCGAGAATGGAAGTCTCGTAATGAGTTTGGGATTCGTTGGAAAGCGAGTCGAGCGGAAACTTGTGACAGTCTCCCGACTCTCTGATCATAGGGGTTAAAAATGGAAGAGCTTCCATTTTCCATTTCTCATGTGTGGAAGAGCCTGTAAAAAATAAGCATCTCATGGAAACTAAAAAGGAAACTAGATTTTTGTGCCAAATGTTCTCTGTTTAAAAGCCTGGAATTTAGGAATAAAAATGAAAGCTTGTGTACATTACTAATATGAAAGGATTATTGTATTTTAATCGATTTTCCTAGTATATATATTATTGTTATATATAATATATATAGTATTATAGATTTCCTCCCCTACTTTCTTCGGATGAATATCTCAAGGACTTTTGAAAAGACGAATGCATTATTTACAATCATTAAGATTTTATTTTAATTGTAAACTTTAATTGAAATCTCTGAATTCAAAATTTAAATTCGTCAAGCAAAAGAGGTGAAAACACGTGGCCTTCTTTTAACGATGACTCCATTTCACTTCATTTAGCTACATCTTGGTGAAGGGGAAGCATTTGTTTCTGTTGCTAAAAGCCATTCGGATCAACAAGGGTCAAATCAGATTAAGTATTGATCGTCTTCTTTGTAAATTTTAAATTTTATAACGGCTTACAATAGTGTGTTTCCTAAAGAAACCAATCAGAACTATCATAGTTCATTGTTAAAACACCTATTAGTACATACTGGTCACCGTGATCCAAATAGCTTTTGAATGAAATTGCTTTCAAATATAAATCCGTATGCTTTTAAATGACATTACTGAAAACTGTATAAAATTATAATACATATCATTAATTTAATTCGTTAGACCCATGTTCCGTATTCTTGCCATGCTTTGAATCATCCGGATGTTGGCGGGCAATGCCCTCGTTTTCTTTTGTTCAGAGATCTTTTTTAATCCCTAATAAAAGTATAGCGGTTGTTATATTTTTTTCTATCCGAAAAGAAATTTGTAGAATATTTAATTTTAAACATTACTATTCTAAAAATTATTTGTTATTAGCTGGTACCAGGTAGCGAATAATATAATATTAAGGACAATCAATCATTTCAATGGCAATGTTTTATAGAAATAGGATGAATGGTATGGCAGTATGTAAAATACGAACAGACAAATATGCGTTTTTGTATATTAGATTTGTGTATTCTTTTAGAATTATAAAATTTGGTGTTCTTTCAGAATGGTAATGAAATAAGCTATTTATTGTATCTCGGACTGGTTAAATATTTGTTTAATAATTAATATTCCTCACATTCTCAAATTTAATTTTAGAAAATGTGATAAAAACATTTTTTTATTATTGATTAAACGCAGGAATCATATTTATACCATAAAATCATTAATATTGTTGAGATGATAGTTTTTGTAAACTAAGATAGTACAAAATTCTTTGTATTACAATAATTTTGGTGGTTACTTCGAAGAACGCTAACATTTAATTAAAATTTAAAACTTTTAGGGTTGGTCTCAACAAAACATTATCACATAATCTGTAATAAAGTTACCTCTGAGAATGACTTGCACGATATTTGCGTCATGTGGCTACAAAATATTTTAAATAACTTTTAATTGAATTTAGTATCTTTACTGAATATGTTGTGTCTCCTCGGCGAGTTATTTGGAGATGAATCCTTGGTAAATAGAGGCGATTGGGATCCGAATTTTTATTATTTTTATTTTAGATTATTCCATTATGCCTATAATCCTCACGTAGGGGGTCAGCAATAATAAACATGGTCAGTAAGCTGACCATCTTTCATCGTAATCGGATGAGTGGTACGGCAGCACATAAGAGGCATTCAGACAAACATTCATTTTATTTACCTAGATAATGTTGCCATGTCCCACGTAGCAGCACCTCATAATTGAGGACGAGAAGCTTCCGGCGTTGATTTTCGCCACCCTTTAAGTGCAGGGAAAGGTGGAGGTTGGCTGCCTCCCGCCGCTGAAGGGACGCACTTCCTGTGGACCATGGCCGATGACGGCCCTGAAGACTCAACCATAGTTCCCGCTTCTATTGCTGTCGAGTCAATAGGGTTATTCAAGTTTTTTCCATATGCCTTCGGGTGGGTTGGAGTAGTCAGTTCATGGTTATAATGTAGCCATTCAGATGATGCATAAATTTATTTAAAACTAGCCACCTTCGGCGACCAGCTGGTTCGCCATGAGTAATGCGTTCTAAAATTTTTAATTAAATCAGAAATTCATTAGACTTGGAGTAATTCCGGGTATCGATTGGCCTGAAATTAATATTTTCCTTAAGATGATGGACGGAATTTTTTAAATAATATTCTTTAATTTTATAAATCAGTCCGTTTTAATTATTGATTTGGAAGACTGATTGATGTAGCAACTTTTATTTAAAATATTAATAAAAATATTTTGTAAAATATGGCTCACAGATCAAAGTATGAAGAAATCTAAAACTCATTATTTATAAATGCATTGTTTGACTCAAGCTACATAAAATGTAATTATTTACTTCATTTAGATCAAATTAATAGTATTAAACAATATGTATATACCTATTAATAATATTTTACAAATTAGCCATTGTACCGGAATTTGAATGCAAATCCTGTACAAATAAAGATAATTTATTCAATTAATGATTTAAATATTGCAAACGATCATAGAATCCTTTGCCTTGCATTTATTTTTTTTAGAAAATATCACATTTTATGTTTTATTTTATCCAGTCACGTGCTAAAAGTTGCATTTCTTTAGATTTGATTTGCGATGATAGTTTTTTTTATTCGAACTTCCGACATTCTTTTATTTTATTCAATCACATGATAAAAACATGGTTAAAATATTTTTTTAAAAATTCGTTAAAAATAGAAGCATAAGTTATACATTAAAATACTGACACCATTAGAAAGCTAATTTTTTTTATCTTTAAATTGATGTAAAAATCATGTTTGTGCGATAATATGTTTGGAAGTTCTAGCCGAAAATCCTTAGTTCTTCGAAAATAAGGATTCAGAGGTGCCCATTCCCGACCTCTAAGGTATACATGTACCAAATTTGGTAGCTGTAGGTCCAACGGTCTGGCCTGTAGAGCACCAACACACATACACACATTGAGATTTATTATATGTATAGAAGATTATGTGATTTATAGAAATTATACTAATTCTTTGCCAAAAAATATAGTTGCGATATTAAAAGTAATTGTTTATATCGCATGAATACTTCCATTATAATAAAATACATAAATGCTTTCAAAATGTTTACATAAATTAATTCAGGGTGAATGCTCTCAAATTAATCATGTTTAAAATATTCTTTTTTTTAAACATTATTATTCTATAAAAATATTTTGTCGTTTCGAGTTTATATAAAAATGTGTCGAAACAAATATTACATGATTTATAGAGGCTACATTTTTATACTTTTTGCTTACTAACCATTCAAACGTGCTCCTTGATTCTTTTCTCATGCTGGTTGTCTGAAAGTAGGTGGACCTTCGATTATTGTCATTGAAACGATTTCTAATTCTTGTGAACCATCAAAGAATATTTCCATTATTTCTTCTTTCTTTAAATCTTGCCATTCTTCTTTTTTCTCCATTAATTTAAAATCTTTCTATTCCTCCTTCATATCCATTACTTCTTTAAATCTTTCCATATTTTCTTCTTTTTGATTCTTTATTACAATTTTTCCATTCTTCCTTCTTCGTTACTTCTTAAAATATTTCTATTCTTTCTTTTCCTCATTACTTCTTAAAATATTTCTATTCTTTCTTTTCTTCATTACTTCTTAAAAAATTTCTATTTTTTTATTTTCTTCATTACTTCTTAAAATATTTCTATTCTTTCTTTTCTTCATTACTTCTTAAAATATTTCTATTCTTTCTCTTCTTCATTACTTCTTAAAAAAATTTTATTTTTTATTCTCTTCATTACTTAAAAAAATATTTCTATTATTTATTTTCTATTCTAAAATAAATTTCTTTTCTAAAATATTTCCATTCTTTCTTTCTTTTTATTTCTAAAAATATTTCTATTCTTTCTTTTCTTCTATTCTTGATTAAACTCTTTCCATTCTTCTTCCTTATTTCTTAAAATCTTTCAATTTTTCTCCATTACTTCTTAAATCTTTCCATTTTTTTACTCTATTCTTTATTACAGTTTTTCCATTCCTTCTCTTCCGCTTCTTCTTAAAATATTCCCATTCTTTCTTTTCCTCTATTCTTTATTAAAATCTTTCCATTCTTCTCCATTACTTCTTAAAATCTTTCCTTTGTTTCTTCTTCTCTATTTTTTATTACAATTCTTCCATCCCTTCTCTATTACTTCTTAAAATCTTTCCATTCTTTCTTTTCCCCTATTCCTTATTAAAATCTTTCCATTCTTTCTTTTCCCCTATTCCTTATTAAAATCTTTCCATTCTTTCTTTTTCTCCATTACTCTTTAAAAGTCTTTAGATTTCAAGCACACCTTTAATTTGAATAGTTTGATAGTTATTTTCAGAAGTGTTTCTATAAAACAAGAATCAATCGCAATTTTTCATAATGATTGAAGTAATTTTTGGAATGAAATAAATAGTAGTGAGTTGCACACGTCAGAGCAAAGCATGAGTTTGCCCGCATCTGCAAGCAATGGTGTAAAAATTTGCAAATCTTTCGAGGGAAATGATCTTAAATAAATTTCTGAAGAAATAAAAGAAAGCGTGCATGAAGGTACCAAAAGTACCTTAAAGAATGGAAGAATCCAGTCCCTGATTCGAGAAGGAACAAAATGGATGAGAGTTTCGATATTAGAATCACAAGACAAATGTCCTGCTCTTTCGAGTTTTTTTCGTTTTCTCAAATTCGGACACACTTAATTTTTAAAAACTCAAGAAAATAAGACGTTAAATTTAATAAAACATTCAAGATAGAAATCTTAGACGTTAAAATTTCTAAAAAGAAAAATAACTGTTGAAAAATGATAAATTAAATAAATTGCGGAAGCATACTCCCAATGTTTTATTTAATACCTATTTTTTCCCAACTTACTATCAAATAATACACCTAACAGTTTATAAAGATTTAATTTTATAATTGATTAATTGAAAAATTTAAGAAATGACAGTACAATTCTAAAAGTATTAAATATTTCGATGTTATTTAAAAATTCAAAACATCGGGAAATGAAGGAAAACTCGAATGCAAAATTACGTCTGTACAAACATGAAGAAAATCAATTAAATAAAAAACTTTTTAAATGGAAACATATCAGCCAAACTTTTTAAATGGAAGCATATCAGCCAAATAATGAATAACAAATAATACCAGAAATACTGTTTTTATTCTTCAAAAAGCACCCATAAATAAGGAGATAAATTAACTT
Source organism: Argiope trifasciata (assembly GCA_026543055.1). Classification (NCBI taxonomy): domain Eukaryota; kingdom Metazoa; phylum Arthropoda; class Arachnida; order Araneae; family Araneidae; genus Argiope; species Argiope trifasciata. The sequence goes on along the minus strand of JAPMOQ010006428.1, from coordinate 625,293 downwards.
CTAGAAGCATTGAAAAATAATAATAAATAACTTCAAAATAAATACTAAGCTTTGTCATTTTAAATCTAGCATTTATATTGTCGGTTTCCAAATTCGATTTGTCTTTAAAAGGTACGATGTCAAAAGAATTTATCATTGTTGCATATTAAGATGAGTATTTATTTTATATTGATAAACTGTTTCAGGAATAACAATACAGGAATAGATTGAAACAAATTCTGAAATTTGTTAGAAATACATAAAATCAAGCAAATTTCTTAGAAATCTCTTAAAATCCAAGAAGAAACTGTAGAAGATAAATTTGAAACGATAATATCCAAAGGAAATAAATCTAAAGGAAATGAAATTTAATTTCGTTGTGAAATTAAATATTAGTTGTCATGACAAATAACAAAAAAAGTGTTGGAAATGAGCGACATTAAAAAGAAATAGAAAATCGTATTTTTATTTATAAATACATAACCGCTTTATAAATGCTTAAAAATTATTTTTCATACTAAAAAGTAAATATTTTGAAAATCATGGTATTAGTTCCTACAATATTTTGAAACTTTAAATAAATGTTTCACTATCATGGTCTATTTCTTTGGTGGAATTACTTTCTATAATTTGAGATGTTAAATTACGGTTTTTATGATATCGAGTTAATTTTAATATAAACCTTGGCTGCATCATACCCGATTATTGTATTGTCATTTTTGTTATTTCATAAGCTTAAATTAAGACATTATTAAAAAATAAAATTATATAAAATGCATTTGAGTGTCTAAGCAGTTGAGGAATTGCATGGATCTGTCGTAAAATTAATAGAATAATTGTTCTTAAAATAAAATGCACGAATAAATTGAATAGGCGAGTTTACTTTGGTTACATCAACGTTACGTTGTAAAGCAACACGATGACTATTTTGGGAAGAACCTCGTCATTTTGAAGCGATCAGATGACGAGGACAACACCTGAGTTGGCACCCCCTCTCCACAACAACGGTAGGACATTTGGCCTGACAGATTTAAAGTGCAATAGACCTTTCGGTGGAATCGGGTTTCGAACCTGCAACCCTTCAGTTGCGTAGCCGATACCTTTTCACCACGCCCTCCTGGCGTAAATAGGCGAGAAAGCAATGCTGCAAATATTTATCTAGACACACACAAAAAAAAGATCTCTGCATATCTTATTATGAAGTTCTGAGCATGGTTCTTCATTACTGAGGTAGTAAAGCGGTGGGGAGAGCAAAGAAGTTATTGCCCGGGCCCCAGTGAGGCTATGTCGGGCCCTGGGTTTCCGAATCCGAGAATGAACAGCACTTTTACGGAATAATTTTATAATGATGAGAAAAACTCAAAGTAATTTAATTAAAAGTAAGTATAAATTAGAAATAATAAAAGAGCCTTTTTAACTGACTATTCTTTTCTCAACCCCTCCTCTCTAATAACTGTAAACTTAGTAGAAAACCTTTGTTCATCATCTTCAAAATTGCGTTAAACATCAAAGTTTGAAGAATTAAGCGATTATCTTAGTGTAAGTCACTTTACAAGTCACGATCTGGCGTCCTGGTATAGGGGTAGCGCGTCTTCCTAGTGTTCTGGGAGTCTCGGGTTCAGGCTCGGATAGCTCTGCTTTCTATCTGTGAGTGGTGTGAATGGGCCCCCTTTCAAAAAAAGGGTTGTGCAAGCGAATGTGAAAAATGAAGTAGCTCAGTCGTACTCTTGGCCCTAGTCGGCTCTACTGAAAAACAAGGGATGCTAATTTAAGCTTAAAAACGCTGACAGCTATCAGCTGGCTTGTCAATGGCAAGTGCCATTGGAATCAACTCTACAAGTCACGCGTATTTTGTGAGTACTTATAAGATAAGCAGGGATCCTGCCATAGGGATAGCGCGTCTTTCCCGTGATCTGGGCATTCCTGTTCCGGCATGGTTGTTCTTCTGTGTTCTATCTGTGAATACATCCTCTGTAAAAAGGGGTTGTGCAAGCAAATAAGAATCAAGAAGTAGCTAAGTTGTACTCTTGGCTCTAGTTGGCACTACTGAAAAAATAAGAGATGCTGACTCAGTTTAAATCGCTCACAGATAATTGGCACAGAGATTGTAAAGTGCCATAAGTTACAATAAAACATAAGATCATATCAGCTGCTTAATGAACTTCTATACTTAAGAACATATAGAGCAGTGATTCCCAAAGTGGTCTATATCGACCCCTAGGGGTCTATGACAACCTGCAAGGGGTCTACGTCATCGAAAAAAAAAATTGGGGGGTCCATGAAATGAAAATGGGGATCCACGATAGTAAATCTCAACACATACACTGATAGTAGTTTAGCGCTATTACTAATCTCTTAACGAATAAAAGAAACAGACTGGACATCATTAGCCGAAGAGATTTAAGATTAACCCTTACAAAATTGACGCCAAATGTTGATAATTTATTGTTAAAGCATCAGGCTCATAATTCTCATTAAAAATATTGACTTTTTGCTTATGTTAGTTTATTTTATGTTTATTTCATGTTACATAGATTTTACATAACAGATACGAAATTTTATTTTGAGTAGTATAAATTTAAATTCAATTAATAAATGTATAAATTAACATGCGTTTTTACTTTAAGTTTTTAACAGTAAACTTCACTACAGTTAGAAATTTACAGGAAATCAATATCAGGTAAGTAGGGGGTCTATGCAATACGGAAAAACATGGCTAGGGGGTCTACGACACAAAAAAGTTTGGGAAACTCTGATATAGAGCATCGTCGTAATTCAACGGAGCATCAATTCTGAACATGTTCTATTTTTATTGCACAACATATTTTTCTAAAATCCTCTCACTAATTCAAATCGCGAATGTTTTAACTTTCACGATTAAGTCAATAGCAATACTTTTTTTACAATGAAAACCAGCTAGAGTAGTCTTCCCTAAACTTTCTGGCTATGCTGAATCAAAAATAAAGCCTCCATTATAAGCAAAATATAGGCCATTTTGAAATTATCCAATGTGAAATTATCCAATGTATTACTATGAATAGTTTAATTTTCATATCAGTTTTTGGACTTGAATTGTCTTAAAGCACTTCTATGATGTAAAATTACCTTCTTTTATAGGTAGGAAACGATGCTCAAGGTTAGTATATAATTGCACAATATTAGGAAAGCAAAAAATGCGGTTAAAAGCGATTTCGCTTGTGATGACAAACTTGGAGTTTTGTAAGTTAAAATAAGTAAGTTAAATAAATAATAATTGATTAAAATAATTTCCCAATTAGCTCTAGGGAAAACGTTTTGTTACGTTTTTAATTGGTGTCAAAATGTGCAGCAGTAAAGCCTGTCCACCATACCCTTCTATAAAAGAAGGCAGAGAAGTAGTTTAAGACAATTAAAGTCCAAAAACTGATATGAAAATTAAACTATTCATAGCAATATAATTTAATCACATTGAGCCAGCATTACATTAGATAAGTCTATGCCTCATTCATAAAATGCATTTCAAGTTTTTCCATTTTAGTTTGCACGATGTCAAATCAATTTTAATCAGAGTGAAAAAAATTTGTCGTTGAAAAAAACCACAACATAAATTTATTCTTTTTATTTGATATATAAATGGATGCAAATGGCCAGATACAAGAAAAATCCTTTTTAAGAATTAATAATAAATTGAGTTGTTGATCTCTGTGTACATATTTGGCATATGGTTATCCGGAATGACTCGAATCCCCAATTATTGCTACATGGGCTCCTGGTTGCTCCTGATAAAACGGAAAGTTTTTTGTTTAGAAGATTTCCATCACAAATTTCAGACCCTTGTAACACATCCAAATGTTTGAATATCCAATCAAGTGGTATAAGTTTACAACAATCAGAAAGAATACTACAGGAAACATAATTATTCTTATTGGTATAAAGTATACGTGTTCAAATTTGATCTTGTAAAAAATTTCGCTAAGAAGATTTCGTTATGAATTTAATTATTCCTTCATAACACATCAAAATGGTTTGAATAGCTAATCAATTGCTATCAATTTACGGCAATAAATCATGTTGGTAACTAAATTAGAGGAAGTAATTTTATTTTTTATATTATGAAGTATATGCAGAAAGTCTATTATTGTCAACAAATTCAAATTAAATTCTGTGATGATTTTATATGTTTTATACATTCCTAAATAGAATAAAAAATCCTTTTTCGTACTTTTTATGCTGTTAGTCTCTACAACAAACACAGAAATGCAATGTTCTGAATGCATGAAATATAAATATGATGCATCGAATCTCAAACAAATTTTGGATGAAAACTTTCAAAGTATGTAAATAATTTTGGCCAAATATATGGCAAGTGTTTTTCCATTGTTCCGATGATCTGCATAAAATGAAGCATTTTTAAAAAGATCCGATTATTATATAAAAATAATAATGTTATTTTATAAATAAAATGCTGAGATTATTTTGTTTATTTTAATGGCAATTTAATTTCTAGGTTGGTTGCTTTTATTGGCACAAGAGCCATGGCTACACGGCGCCAAACGTACAGTCCTAACTTACTTTTTAGGAAAATAATCCATATTTATTTAGAAAATTTTGTTTATTTAAATGTTTTAGATCGTTTCGTGCAACGAAATATTTTTAAGCAATATAAAATATAGCGATATAGTTTTGGAGCAATATGTAATTTTAGAAGCTGTGTAAATCGACAAAAATTAATCAAATGGTTTGTTTGTTCTTAAGTTAATAGATTTTTCTCAGCGTTCCAAAATTTAGAAATAAAGCACAAAAAAATGAGCAGCTCTTAGCGGAAAACACAATTTTACAATACTTTTATGGATGCATTTAAAGAAATTTGTGGTTCCATAACACAGAGGCAAAACAATTTTTTATCACTTGTTTTTTACTAAATTCTGTATTTGGATTATATTAGAAAAGGGAACTGTAACATCTTATTTTTTAGATTGCATAGGCTTATAATGCTCATTTTATTGATGTTAAGTACTTACAAAATTTTGGTATAAAAATAGTTTTTAACGCTGTCGAATAATTTGTCAGTTATCTATTTATTTATAAATAAATACATTGTTTGATATATTCTAATTATAACAATGTTATAGTTTTTTCAATACTTATTTGTTTAAATATGTTTCATCATTTCATTTATATAAGTTGATTTTAAAAATTATTACATTGTTTTAAATATTTAAAAAACATAAAATTTATTTGACTGTAAAAAATTTTGAAAATATTCTAAATTTTCTGATAAAAGTACAATTAAATTTTCCATTGGGCACATTTAAAATTTTTTAACATCTATTTAAAATGTATTATTTATTATAGTTTATATAAACTAACGCTTTCTTGTGACTGGAAAAGTTTAAAAAATTATTTCTGAAAGGAAGCATGCTTTTCGATTTAAAATTAGCTCATAATTTGCTGAATACAAAACGTACGAGTTTTCAAGTTTTAGAATCTTTTACAGTTTCTAACTTTTAGAATCGTCTCGTCATCAAACTGGTAGTCTGTAATTTTTATTCGAAATTGTGCTTTTAATTCGATTCTTTACCTTAAATTTCAGTTTAATTACCCATTTCCCAGTCGTAAAGGTTAATCATGATGCATTTAGAAAAATTTTTGTTTAATAACAGTGGTCCGTAATGATTTTACCAACCTTGACTTAATATAAAATTATATTTCAATTCATTTTTGTACCATGAGAAATTATTGAATTGAAACAAGTATTATTATTGAATTATTGATTGATATTATTATTGAAACAATAAAATGTTTCAGGACATGCCTTTTATTTTTAAGTAATGACGTTAGGATGAAAACAACACATGAGTTCAGCTTCCTGTCTGAATCTTTAGAAGTAGGATGTTTAATACACGAAGTCAGATTTGATCTTTCCAGACAAAGACACAAAGCAGGTTTTTCGTTGGAATCGCGGTTTGAGATTCTTGGTGCAAAAAATTAAGTCTTATAACCTGAATGTTTGCTTACTTCTGGAACTGGGCGAACTCAACTCTGAAAATTGCTAAAATTTCAATTGCAGCTAATTGAGATTTTATTGAAAATAAAATTTAAAATCTGCTAGAAAATTTAGAACAAATATAATGAATCATTTGTTTTAAATTTCAAACAGAAAAAGAATATTTATTTTTAAAGTGTTTGTTTTTTTAATGACGAATTGATATGATGCGATAGTTTTCATGTTTTTAATCGTTTCGTTCAGAAATAGTGATTCTGATTGAAATTACTTCATACTTGGCATAATTTATGAGCAAAGGCTTAATAAGTGCAGTAAACTTATTTTCATGTTATATACACTGATGGAAAAAAAAATCCCAACACCAAGAAAAAATTATTGTACAGCAATGAAATTTTAGGAATACATTTGTCTAGGTAACATATTTGATTGATTAAAGTTTCAAGATCACAGGTAGAGCCATTGGCGAGAAGAGCCATTTCAAATGTGAAACGTTGTTACATTAGTAACCAGTGTAATCGCCAGAATTTTGAATGCAAGTATGCAAACGTGCATGCATTGTGTCGTACAGGTGTCGAATATCATTTTGTGGGATGGAGTTCCATGCCTGTTACACTTGGGCGGTCAATGCAGGGATGGTTAATGCTGGTTGTGGATGACGCTGGAGTTGTCGTCCAATGATGTCCCATACGTGCTCGATTGGAGAAAGATCTGGTGATCTAGCAGGCCAAGGCAACATGTCGACACTCTGTAGAGCATGTTGGGTTACAACAGCGGTATGAGGGCGAGCGTTATCCTGTTGGAAAACATCCCCTTGAATGCTGTTCATGAATGGCAGCACAACAGGTTGTATCACTAGATTGACGTACAAATTTGCAGTCAGGGTGCGTGGGATAAACACGAGAGTGCTCCTGCTGTCATACGAAATTGCTCCACAAACCATAACCCCAGGAGTAGGCCCTGTGTGTCTAGGCCGCAGACAGGTCACTAGCAGGCGTTCACCTGGCATCCTTCTAAACAACAAACGGCTATCACTGTGACCAAGGCAGAACCGGCTTTCATCAGAAAACACAACAGATCTCCACTCCGTCCTCCAATGAGCTCTAGCTTGACACCACTCACGGCGCAAACGGCAGTGGTTTGGAGTCAGTGGAATGCACTGTACAGGGCGTCTGGCTCGGAGCTGACCTTGAAGTAACCGATTTGTAACAGTTCGTTGTGTCACTGTGGTGCCAACTGAAGCTCGAATTTCAGCTGCAGACGCAGTACGATTAGCCACAACCCTACGCCGAATACGACGGTCTTCCCTCTCAGTAGTACCGCGTGACCGCCCGGAACCTGGTCTTCTTGTGGCTTCCCTTGACCACAGCCGCCAATACTCATGCACAGTGGATACATTCCTGCCAAGTCTTTCAGCAATATCGTGGAAAGAAAACCCACCTTCTCGAAGCCCTAAAACACGACCTCGTTCAAACTCAGTGAGCTGTTGATAATGGCTTCTTTGTCTTCTCAGAGGCATCCTTGACTAACATTAACCCACTACGTCAAATCTCAACTGTAAATAACGATCACGAACCTTACAGCACTTATTTAAAGCAAACCTCATTTGCATGTTTATAGTGTTGCTGCTAGCGCCACACTTACGCGCGTAGCTCGAAATTTGAATCGACGTCATCTTTCAGATGTATAAACACGACTACCAAATTTCATTTATCTAGCATAGCTCCTTCCTTGTGTTGGGATTTTTTTTCCACCAGTGTATTAATAAAGTTTCAAAAAGTAAAACACACACACACACACACACACATAATTTGTTATAATGATAATAATACTATACAGATAATAATATAATTTCATAAAAATAAATATAAATATATTTTTAATATAAGGATAATGTTTTTAAATAGTGTATAACATTTCATATGACTGCGTTCTATGCCTATGGAAAACTCAAAGTGTTTCAGAAAAAAATACTTCAATTTTTAATCGTGGAAGTTCCCATTATATTCATTGTTAAAGGATAATTTATAACTATCCATTCTTAAAAAGTATACAAATTACACATTTCTGTAATCCGTTAAAAGTTTCCTCTCTTACCAGACTAAAATTAAAAAGTGTTTTTTAAAGGTGCTAGTAAGTTATTGCTTGTAAATACTTCCAAAAGTGTAAAAAAAGTAGATGGTTGACCCGTCGTTGGATTTGGCCCTAAATTTTACAGAGTCTAAGCTATAGATGTGAAATTTATGTACCGAATTTTATCGATCTGGCACTCTTCTTTTTGTACCTACCATGCTAGGTTTTATCTGAACTGGCGGTCATTCAGACTTCCCTTCGATTGATTAGATAAAAATCACGAGTTTTATGTAAAGGCCGTATAACAAATTCCATCCATCTACTTCGAGGAATATTGAGCTATCTTTGTCATTTACAGATGGATAGGCAGACATACATCATTTAAAAGTGGGTGTTTTGCACTCAGGGAGGTTTGAATTGTGTAAATTTACTAAAATCTCGAATTCTAATTTTAAAATGATTACAATATTTTCTTTATACTTCGTATGCGAGAAACTAAAAAAGGGTCATTAAGATATCCGACTATGTTAAAAACGCTGGAAATCAACCACATTGGTGAATAATTTTTTTAATTGTTATTTCTTGTAGTTCAGAATTTCCTGTTTCCAAAACAGTTTACGTTTTCTACGAATAGGAAGGCTTAACTTATCATCCAGGATCACATATTTTTTCAGCCAAAATTTGTCTTCAATCTTCTCAAAATTTTAATTTTCATAAAATTATTCACCATTAACATAATGTCTCAAAAACTAACATTTATTATTTATGCAGGAGTATTTACATAAAAATTTCAGCTTGTGTTTTGAATAACTTTAGCAATGAAATGAACCGAAAGTGTCCTTCTTGGTGAAATACTTTTTTCCTTTATAGGTGTTTTTAGAAAAATTAATTTGTTAATTCATGGCAAAAATGCATATATATGTGTATTTTTACCCATAATTACTTTCTGTTTCAAAATTTTTCTTGTCTTTTGGTTCATTTCATTCATCATTATATTCTATAATTTGTGTACAAAGAAAAATAGGATAGCTGCATTACAATTTTGTCTTAAGTGCAGTGATTCTCAACCTGTGGGGCGCGCCCCCCTAGGGGGGCGCGAAAACACTTATGGGGGGGGCGCGATCATATCCAAGAGAAAATGTTATTTAAAAAAATTGATTAAGTGACCGAAAAGAAAGAACACACACACACATACAAAGAAAAATACATTTCGAAATATTTAACAATTAACTTATTAAATTAAAACAACTTACTAAATTAAAAACAAATTTAATAATTATTAGTGACTTCCTTGGGCTGTCTTGCAGAGCAAAGTTTTTCGAAGGAGGGTTTAATATTAGAAATAGACACCCTCAGTTCTTTTCCTATATTTTGTCTTCAAAGAAGCCACCGCAGAAAATCCAGTTTCACAAACGTAAGATGTTGAAAATGGTAGTAGAATGTGAAATTCCCTTGTTTTTAGTGCAGAAAACTCATCATCCACTCCTGCCCAAAATTCAAAGAGCGATTTATTAAAAAATTGTCTTTTGGTTTCGCCGCTTGCCGTGAAGTTTATAAAGGTTCCTTCCTCTTCAGTTGAGAGTCCTTCGGGAGTATTTTGAAATGGATCCCTCACCCACTTGTAACTTGATATAAGTTTGTCGTCAGCAAGAAATTACTTTTTAAAATTCTTTGCCAGCATTGCTAAATGATTTTCAATGGTTACAGAAACAACTTTTACATGTTGTTCGTCAGCCTTGTAAATTTTAATACAATCGTTCAAGTTTGCAAACATTGTTAAATTTTCTTGCTTTAAATTTCTGCTCCACAATTCCAATTTCCTAAAAAAAGCATTAACTTTATCACTCTTATCTAATATATGTGTATTTGCTCCTTGCATTTGAAGTCTCAAGTTATTTAATTTCTCGAATATTTCGACCATGTAGCTCAATTTCATCACAAATAAACTATCGCGTAAATTCTCAGCTTCCGGTCTGTTTTCCTCTTCTAGGTAAACGGCGATTTCTTCTCTTATTTCGTAAACACGTTGCGAAAAATTTCCTCGTGATATCCCTCTTGCCTCGCAATAAATAGTAACGCTGAATGTACTACACCCATGTCTTTACAAAGTGCGGAAAAGATTCTTGATTTCAGGGGTCTCATTTTTATATAATTTACTAGGGTTACAACCGTAGTTAACACAATATTCAAACCAGGACTCATTTCTTTGGAAGCCAAAGATTCTCTGTGGATCATGCAATGTGTTCAGACGCACTGTGGCGATTTTTGTTTCACAGATGCTTGAATACTTTGGGATCTTCCGGACATAGAACGAGCACCATCGGTGCATATTCCGACGCAATTTTTACATTCTGTTTGCCTCGTTCATAAAATCATTTAAGATAGCAAATAATGCGAGTGCTGTTGCTTTGAGTTCTATTGGTTTGCGGAAAAGTAATTCTCTACTACTGACAAATCATCACAAAATCTAACATAGGCAATGAAATAAGCATCTTTATCTGTTGCCCCATCAAGTTGTATTGAAAACAATTTGTCATGTAACTTCGACAAAAAGCTGACACTTTACATCTTCAGGTATATCAGCAATTCGACGGGCAACAGTATCATTTGAAAGAGGTATAGACTGCAATCTTTTTGCAAAATTATCTCCAAACATAATTTCTACTATCTCAATTGCGGCTGGCAAAATAAGCTCTTCACCAATGGTGAGAGGCTTTTTACATCTGGCTATTTTATATGAACTTTGTAAGAGGCAATTTAAGATTTTTCATTCACAAAGTTTTTTTAAACAATGATTTTTCCTTTTCATATGATTTTAATTTTAATTCGAAGAATTCTCTGGGTTTGTTTACGTACTCACTATGAAGTTTTTTCAAATGTCGTTTAAGTTTATTAGATTTCATGCTGTCTGCCGCCAACATTTTTGAGCAAATGATACACAGGGGCCTTTCTTCTTCATTTACTTCAGTACTAGCGAACCCAAAGTTTAAATATTCTTGAGAATATTTTCTTGATTTTATTTTCGGAACCACTTTCGTCTGTGTACTTGTTGATGCTTGTCTATCGTCTAATGCTCGCTTACGCCCGCTTAAAAATTTATCCATGATTTTGCATAAGTCTGCTGCCGTGAATATTTAATGTGGTGAATTGCAATTACACCAAAATATATATAACATACACATTCAGAATAAGTTCAATAGTGATAGAAGGATCGACTCGAATGAGATTGTCTGGAATTAAAATTGGTGTCATAGAACTTTCTCCTTCTCCCTATGAGAACACATTTGTTCACATCTGTCTGCTCACGCTCCTTACTTTAACTTTTAAGCTGACCAAACAAATTCCAGACAAATCGAAACTTCTCGCGAAACCGTGAGGATTCCCGACATGGCTGGAAGCAAGAGCAATAAAAAGGCATAGGATTCTTGTTTTTTCAATGCTGAGGATCATTGTTGTAAAATGTCAATAAATTTCCGTATTCTTGGTGATTTGTAAAGTTTAAAATTAAGGTTGTAGTGTAGGTTGTGCCAAAATACTCAAAATACACTATTATTGTATACATTTTATTGTATGTGGTGGGGAGGGGGGGGCGCGAGGAAAATTATGATTGAAAATTGGACCGTGAATACTAAAAGGTTGAGAAACACTGCTTAAGTGTAAACCGTTTTGGTTAAATTTCCATAAAATTTACTACACATTTTCCTATTCCTCAAAATATTTTATATTTTCAAAAAATTGTGTTGCATTTGTAGTATTTTGTATTATAATTGACAATACATCTAAAAGCCATAATTTAAATAATGTTTCAAAAATTCAATTTTTCAAAAAATTTCCTTCAAACGTTGTCGGATTCCTTAAGTACATACTAAATGTAATCTGTTTTGGCTTGTGAAACCTTTAGTTCACTACAAGCAGTAATATGCAAATAATGAATGAGAAAAAAATTCCAAATTCCATTATGGAAAACTTGGGATGTTATCGGATTATGGTTATTTCCCTAAGCAAACGCGTATCAAAAAACTGTGAGTCGTGTCATCATGTGGTTACTAAATACAATGTTCATAATGAAAATGCGTTGAGGCGGAGTACAGTGAGGATAGTTGTGCTCTTGTGAAGACCATTGCTTATAAACTTATGAAACCTGATTTTCACTTATATGAGACTTAAAACCGGTTACAATTTTGTCAGTGGCGATTACAATTCATACCTTTCCATCCTCTACCTTTTGTTGCCTGATTTTCACTCATATGAGACGAAAAATCGGTTACAATTTTGTCAGTGGTAATAACAATTCATACCTTTCCATCTTCTACCTTTTGTTGACTGATTTTCACTCATATAAAACGTAAAATCGGTTACAATTTTGTCAGTGGTAATTACATTTCATATT
>JAPMOQ010006428.1:560000-604233 GCA_026543055.1 Argiope trifasciata | reverse complement strand
ATATGTATATAAACTCGAGAAAACTGCATTGCTGTATGTTATTTTCTGAAAATACTGTCTAGACAGTTAATGCACACTCTTCTTGTCTTTTCTTTAAAAATATATATGTATATTTAATTATAATTTTTCAATTTAATTAGTTTTCCCTGTTAATAGATATGCACTACGCCATTATAAAATTTCCAAAAGATTCTGAACTTAATCATATTTAAAAGGGATAATTTGAGATAAAATGGTGCACGCGTCTATTTGTATGTGAAAGGAATGTAATTGTTTAAGAATATCGAAGAATCTATGCAATTTTAAATAATCGAACATTCAATCAAATCTCAATGCTAGTTTAAAGAGCACCGATTCCTTTAAAGAACTTAAACTATGAGTTTTGAGTAATATATATGAATATATGTTTTGTGGAAGTTTCAATACTAAGTACCTAATTTTAAAGGAGATATTAAGTTAGTATTAATATTGTAGTGTTTCGGTGAATACTTTCTCTTTCAAATAGCTCGTTTCATTGATGTGATTAGTAATTGTCTTCTTATTCTTTACCTACTGCCTAAAAATTTTGAATATTTTTACACGTATATCTTTGATGATAATGCATTATTTTATTATCTTCGAAACACAATTATAGATCAATTGAAATTTTGATACGCAATGGCAGTAGTAATTAGTGTCGAAATAAAGAAAAAATAGTATTTCAACTGTCTAATATATTTATAGTAATGAATTATTAGTTCAAAAATGCATGCTTTAACGAATGTGATTTTTTAAATGCGCTCTTAAAAGCTATTTTTATTGAATCAATTTATTTTTTTAATTTTATATCTAAGTAACGAAATTGAGCGGTTTTAATGCAAGATTTATCGAGCATAATTTCCATTTCCTCTAGATATTACACTCCATCCTTATAATTTTTCTGAGTGCTGAGTTCGTAGCGCCGACAGTAACGAACGGTAGCTAAAGGGACGTAATGGAATACTGGACCTTGATTTGGTTCGTTTCACGTTCGTCAAGATAGATTTTTGTAATACATTTTTTGCTGGAGTTCGGAAGAGAGGAAAAAAGCGTTGAATCCTTGATTACCACACCTACTTTGATATTTTCAAATTTTAGCTATCATTTTAATCCTTAGTTTTAATTTAATTTTAAATTGAGCATGAAATATACCATTGAATTGGCATTTGTGCGAAAATTAATTATAAGTTTCTAAAACAATATGATTACAAATCATTAAGCATATTAAACATTAAGTAGTAAATAAATTTAAAAAAATATTTAAAAAAAATAAAAACACGCTTTAATTTTAGTAAAAGCACTCAATTCTTTAGTCTATTAATCTGGAATTTCAATTGAAATTCATAAAAAATGAAACTCAAAAATAACGGAAAAGGCGAATAGAAATAAACAGATAAGAAAATCAGATCATAAGTATTTAAAAAAAATTTTGAATCATATATTACAAATTAAATTGCAGGATAATTTATTTTTAAAATTAGCTTCCTTTCTACGTTCTTTTCAGATCCTGAATATTTTTGACTCTTGCGGCTTGATGTCGAGATCTAAACTTTGAGGATTCAAAAATCAAGATCTATACTTCAAATCATTTCCAATAAAAACCAACCATGGAATTTGCCTGTCATACGATAAATTCATTGAGTTCAAATACATTCTGGTTGACATGGCGTGGAAATTGGGCACGGCAATATTGCATTAGGCATCATCCTACTCAATTAATTAAGATTCATAATTGCGAGAACCACCCCTAGAGAGCCGTCTTATATATAAGGAACACGGAATGCACGAAATGCATCTTAGAATGCATCTAAGCTACGAAAAGAAGGGTTTGTTTTATGGTTTCAGCAATATCATGTAACATCGAGAGATGCTACGCAAAAAACCATGTAAGCAGAACATGGTTGTATAAATCTATATAACATAGTCTATACAAGCAAAATATGACATAGTCATATGTTTATGAAAGTGAAACCTAACACAGTCACGCCATTGAGCGTAACACATACTTACAAAATCATTTATATTATCCATTCACTTCACTTGGATCATTTATATTGTGACATCCACATTTACTTTTTATTTTCATTCTACTGCCTAATTATTCTCGATTATTTTGTAGTTTCCTCACTTTTTATACTACCCTTTTAAATTGTTCCTGAATATACGATTGATCACACATTTAGGGTTTATAAAAATGTTTTTAGCCTTTCGAAGTCTCTTAATTCTAAAACAATTTTATTGATACAATAATTTCTTAATGTATCTTATTATTGCCTATATAGGATTTATCTATGCATGGAATTGTTCTTTTTGACGTTGCTAAATTCTGCTACGAATAATTTCATGTCATATGTTTACAATACAAGCAACAAAGTTAAATAAATTGTCATGAATTTCGAAGTAATTTTGTGATAAAAAAATTCATATTATATTATATGTTAGTAGCCTTCAATTTTATAAACATAAAAAATATGTTTACTTTCATTTGATCCTGACATAATCAGGTAAAGAGTGTGGTATGTACTAAACACTTTCCTTATAGTCTCTTATTCTGACATACGTATCAAGCACTATCAGATTCCATATATTTAATTCATTCTTTAGTCTCCGTATCTGGCATATTTATGATCATTATGTGAATTGCGTTGCATGACAGACAATCGAGAATTTATATCCAATGGAGAAAAACGATTTATCTGAACTACCGACGTGACATTGCAAGCTGAATATGATTCATGAGTCCTTTTTATTAATTTTGCTAAATAGTTGCAATCTTGAAGCCTTTGTAATGCTATATTTATTTTTTGAACTGTAGCAAACATTCTCTCATTAAAAATAGTAAGCTTATTTGCTGAGTCCATCTGAATATTTCCTCTCCACATACAGCGTCATTATCAGTTCCACAATAAAAAATATCTATGTTGTAAAATAAGGAGGAAATTCAATGATTCATAAAGGCATCTGGGTTATTTTTCTACACCTTTCTTGAATATTTCTGCTTAGCTACTTGATTACTGAACACATTTGAAGGTTATTTCGGATCTCAGCAGTTACATCGAGTGACTTGAAAAATGAATGCCGTTGAATAGTTAATTCTAGAAATAATTGAATAAACGGAATGATATTATTACGAACCTGTAAATTTTCTTTTCTTTACTAATAATGTCATCGTACAGAAGATTGATTTACAGTCATCTGTATTGAACAGTATCCTTTCGTAGCATCAATGATCCCAGAGTTTAGCAACAAATTTGGCGATTGTGGTGACAATTTTCTAGATCTGTCCATTAGGAATCAAGATACATACAGAATGTTTCTGATTGGTCCAGAAGATTTTAGCCCCGTCTCCCACTGCTATATAAGGCCGGCAATCTGAATTTGGAGTGGTCTGATGTAAAGTTGATTCTTGAAACAATTGAATAAATGGAATTATATCCTTCTGACATATTTGAACAAAAATTTTGTATAGATTTGTAATTTGGGTGATAAAGTCATTTGCCGAATGACATTTATGTCTCGTGGCTGTTTTGATCTATTCTATTCATAGACAAGTGGAAAATGTTTTCGTTGACAGGTATTGTCCAGAGTTTGATACAAATCTAACAGATTTATGTAAAGAACTCGCATAGATTTTCATTTGTTGACTGTTATCATTTTAATAAGTACACAGATGGATGGATTTCATTCTAAAAATAGTTTTTCGAATTCAAGAAAAAATCATTAATAACTGGATGTGGAATTTTTTTGATAATTACAGTGTTTTTTCTTTCTAAACTTTATATAAAAAAGTAAAAATGTAATATTTCTCATGTTATTAACGGAAACCGGAAGCTTGATGTTATTAATGGAGAATTTAACTTAGTTCCATCATAAAACCGGCAGTCTTTGAAACAAAATAACAGTGATTCATACTTAATACAACGATCTTACTTTTATTCATATTTTCTGGTGTAGATAAGAGATAAGATGAGGATATTTGAGTTGTCGGTTCATTTGTTGGAGCAATGAACTAACAACGTTGGTGCAAGTGACAGAAATTGAGAATGAGCCATTATACAAGGAGCAACCATTTTAGTTGAGACTCCTGGCTCTTTTAAGAGTGTTTGGTTCCTCTTAAAGAGTTTCTTTGCATTGTTGAAGTTTTTTGCTGAAATAAGTAATTTATATTTATAAGCCCTTGCGTACTAATAAAAATTTAATCGATGGTAATTAATTTATATATTTTATAAATACTCACCTTAAAAATCACCCGAACAATGGGAATTAATCAACCATTAATAAAACTATGGGGTATTATTTTTGTGTGTGTGTGTGTGTGTAAACCCTTCTGCTCCTACCGTGCCATATCGTGCTTTTTATATTTTATATTAACGGAGATGTTTCAGAGAACTGTATAAGGTATTTCAAAAACGATGAAAATGCTAATGCTCAACTAACTTTGAGGAAATTTAGTTAAAGTGGATGCTGAATGATTTTACTGTCGTTATTTGCACTCGGAGTCTATTGAGTATCGGGTTAACTTAGAACGGAAAGCAATAGATTCCTTGCACATATAAAAATAAAATAAAAAAAATGCCTAATTAATAATTTTTTTATTTAAAGATTGGATTCATTTTACTTTACTTTTGTTTGTTCATCTGTAATTTACTATACTTTTCATTTTTGATCGGAAGGTGTCGACTTTTAATAAAATCAAAATAACTCCATCTCGGAAAACCGTAATTCCTTATGAATGAAATAAAAAAATTCTAAAATTTCTAACCTGTTGGTTAGTTTTACAAAACCAAAATCGCTCATCTCCTTATCATTCTCTTATTCCAAAATGAAGCATTCAGTTATGAAACTATTGGTAATAATGTTTTAAAAGTTATTGAATTGTTTTAAAATCAATCATTTTGTTACATTTTAATATGCACTTACTATACATAAATTCCTTTTAATATAATTTCTAAATCTATATTTAAAAAATGAATGTTTGACTGTGTGTCTCTTATGTCTTCCTAAACCGTTCATCCGATTGCGATGAAAATTGGTCAGCTTATTGTTTACAACTAAGGGATGGTTATAGGGGTAATGCAATGATCTAAAATTAAAATGAAAAAAAATCAAATCTTAATCGCATCTATTTACCAAGGATTAATCTCCAAATAATACGCCGAGGAGACAATAGATTCTGTAGGAATACTAAATATTAATATTACACCATCTTAATTTTCAAAAATTATCTTTTCAACTGTATTAACCATTTTATGGTATAAATGTAATTTCTATGTTTAATCAATTTTTAAAGAAGATATTTTAATCACATTTAATGTTAGACTGGAGAATTCTCAATGAATATTAAGCAAATCATAAAATACAATAAACAGTTTCTTTCTTTACCATTCTGAAAAAACACCAAGTATTACAATTCTAAAAGAATAATACACGGATCTAATGTATAAAAAGGAATATTTGTTTGTTCGTATTTTATGTACTGTCGTACCATTCATCCTATTTCGAAAAAACAATTCCAAATTATTCATTGATTGTACTTAATAATATTTTTTCAGCGGCAGCTAAGCGCTGGGACCAGCTAGTATCTAATGAAACATGAGAAGTTTGCTTTAATGCATCCAAACGACAAAAAAATGGTAAATACATAAAACTTATTCAGAATAGTTGCTGATGGGGGGGGGAAATCAAAATTTTCTATTAATTTGAAATACATAGTGCTGGAGAAAAACATAAATTTGAATGCATTGCTATATTAAAAAAATATCATTTTTTTAAATAGGGGATTCTTATAAATTTCGATAACAACGGAATTAGGCTAATTCAAGGTGAATTAAAGGTTTATCTAAAATGTACAATTAAATATTATATAAAATTTAATACTAAATGTTTTTTTAAAAATCTACCCTCCATTTATTTAAACTAATGCCAACACTAGAATTCGGCTGACCTAAAGACTGAAGAATGACATTTAATCACTGATCTCGTCCTGATTTGACTTCTGTCAAGAATACATATTGAATTCTCCGAGAGAGACTCCTCCAGCTCCGTCCCTTAAACATGGATGCAGAGAAATGGGAAATGTTGAAATTTCCACTATTTTTATTCATCCGAGGATGCCTCTAATTACAGTTTCCTTTATTTGGCATTCTCCTTACATAAATAAATAACTTCCAACCGTGTGATCTGCCCCTGTTCTTAAAGGAAATCATTTTCCTAGGCACACACTCAAGAAAGCTGATGGTGGTACTATAGGCAAAACCCATTCTATACTACGACATGAAGTAATTATTTCTATATTCTTTCTAATAAATCCGGCATCTATATTTTTCAAAACCTTCATAAATAAGGTATATGTGAAATTTAGAGGAATTTTCTGAATAATTAATTATAGTTATTTTTTCATACTCTCTAAAATAGTTATATTTCTTACTTTTTGTACACAAAAAATGAAGAAAAACTACTCTGAAATCAAAAATTTAATATTTAGCTAATCTTTTTAGTTGTAATGTTCTAACGTTGTTGTAATGTTTTAATGTTGTAATGTAATGTTCAAACCTCAATTATTTTAATTTTTAAAAAGGGCTTTTTTAGAGACGGGAAGCAAATAGGGTATAAAACCAAAAAAAAACTTTTGGTTTAGAGATTCTTTAAATAGTTTGGTAGGTATTTTGTAGGTAGCTTAAGAAACAAATGATCTAGTTTCTGAATTAAAATTTAAGCTGCATTTCTGAACATGCTTTAAATATTGGGATTCAATCAATCCCAATATTTAAAGATAAATAGCATGATACTTACATTTTTGTTAGATTGTGAAGGATTAAAACAATAACAGAGTTTTTCTGTATGAATCGATTATTTATTTCCTTGTTCAGAAATTACAAAAAATAATGAGAAATTATATACCAAATTTTATCAAAAAAATCGCATTAGATTTTTATTTATGAGGTTTTCCCTGATAAATCTTCCCCAAATTTTATAATTTATGGTATTATTTAGTGATGTATAATAGCATTAAAAATTAATAAGTACAAATATAAAAATTAGAGTAATTTTCCAGCAAATGATCAAGAGAAAGTTTAGAAATAAAATTCGAATACTTTTTATAATACATTCATCAGGAATATTAAACAGAAAAGTATACTCCTTTTTTAGAAACAAAAATTAGTTTTTACAGTGTAGTCATCTACCATAATAAGATTCTTGGGGTGGTATTTAAATATTTTGCCTTTCTTATTTCCTTGGGGGAAAAACCCATGGCCTCTTGAAACGAAGATCATCCATGTCTCTAGCAGCCATAGTGATTTTGCTGTAAAATCTCAGATTTGAACTGAATTCTTATTGCCAAGTCTCGAAAGGATCGTAATATGCTTCTTATTCCGTTCAGGGATGGATGGATGTTTGGATTTTAATGGCGCAAGGGCCCAAGCTGGCCATGCTGAACCACACCTGTGGTATGCGTTTATTGCCAACTGATCGATAGAAGAAAATGTTTCTTCAAGGTCAAGGTACAAACAACGTTTTGTTTTTAAAAAAATCAAAGTACAATAAGTTTAAAGAACAAAGTTCTTAAAATTAGAACTCAAATTACAGAAAATATTCCAATAAGATGTTCGGTATTCATATAAAATGGATAAAATTTATGGCTCTTAAAAATTTAAAGATATTCTTGTGAGGGTGTTCTCCCACCAATTCACGCTTCTCCAATGTTAAAGAATTAAATTTCATTCAAGATAATTCGCGTATGTATGAATAGTTCTCATTAAGTCCATTATTGTTGCCCAAATTTAACTTTCGTTGATGTGGTGACTGAGAAAGAGATGCCAATTCCGGCTTTATCTGCGTCTAATATAGTATTCTTCAACCAAAGGAAAATCTGAATTACTGAATCGGAATCTGATGAATGAATCTAACCAAATAACATATGCGGGAACTATAGTTGAATCCTAAGGCTCATCACCAGACACAGTGCAACCCGTTTCATATGGGGTTGGGTATTGCAAATTACTCAACTACCAATAATATTATATTGGTAGAGGGATGGTCAATTTATAGGTTGAGCATACTAAATTTCTTATTATTACTACTCCCTTACCAATAATAAACCGTAAATATGAGTGCGTGTATAATTGGTAGAGGAGTAGTTAGATTTCACTATTTTTATCCCACCGGGTATCGAAAACCGACCACCATACCGGAAGCTTCAGGCTATTATATCTAAGCTGCCTCCTTAGGAGGGCACTTAATTACAGTAAGAAAGGATGCTGTTAGGCCCATGTTTAGTATATAGTATTTCATAGTAATATAGTTTATAAATGAACACAATTTCATAAAGGTTATTCCAAAGTTTGTCCATATAGATAAAAGTTAATATAACGGTAAATAAGGAATTGTATGTACAGTGAAAGCATTTTTACCTTTATATTATAAAATGTTTAAATATAGCGAAAGTTTGTTTTAACAGGGATTGTCTATAATAAAGGTATAAAAGAAGTATAAAATAGTATATAAACTATATAGTGAAATATAAATGAGCCAGAACTGGATAGTATATAGATTGTATAGTTGAATGATGCTTTTAGACAGATATATGGAGTAATTTTTATAACAACTCCAGAATCTCAGAATTTCAAATTATTTGTCGATATGTATGTAGACCCATCTCAAGAAATGGATCATTCATTTCTTTATATCCAGTTCTTTATTTCCGGATATTAAACCTTAAGACTCATTATTTGCCTTCCTACCCCTGTAAATACAATTTCCAATTCAGACATGCGCGCTGTGGGCCAGTTCTGTGTTTAATTTCCACTGGGCTGCGTTTTATGCTATCGATTTTTGAGTCCAATATATTGCTTTCCACTTCTCATCAACAGCCGTTTGCCCGAGAGGGGGAAAAATCAGATTTAATCTCACCAATACTTCACGGAGAAACTGACATTGTCTTCAAAGGGGAAAAACTATCAATGAAATATTCATGCTCGCCGCGATTTCTTTTGAATGGAATCGTTAATGCGCGTTTAAAAGACGAAACGACCCGTTCAGAGAACGTTCAAATGTCAGTGAGTCGGGAATCTTTGTGTGCAAGTGAATAAGAGTTATTAGGGAAGCTTTGTTTATTAGATGAGATGTGAGTAGTTGAATACGATGGATGTTATAAAAACACGCTCTTTAGGAGAGGCTAATTATCTCATTAAAATTTTCTTTATATATATATAATACACAACCATAAAAGCATTAAAATAATTAAAACCCATTTCCTGAGTTAACAAAAATTAAAACGAAACTTTTTAGTCGAAATCGAAATTCAAATTTAATTCGGAATGAAGCGTTAAAAGTTCAAAAAAAGGAAAATCAAATGAAACAGAACCTATTAATAAAAGAAATGTAAACTATTCCAACAACTTCAAAATTTAAAAAAAATCAATCGTTGCATATATATATATATATATGTTTTTAAAAAAGCCTAATGGCTTTTTCGAATATAGTGAAAATGCTTTTGATTATTTTATGTCATTTTATTTTATCACGGGGGAGCAGGCATGTTTCTGTATAAGCAGGAGACACACACATTGCAGAATGACAGAGTGAAGAATGAGGGAAAGCTCTTGAACATTTTATCCCTGGTCTTATATAACATGATATCGGTAGGGAAAATATTTTTTCACAATGCTAATACAATATTTAGATAGGGATTTTCCCGCAACCCGGAAAAGGAAACAGAGGGATCTTTTAACAGGGATTCAGTCAAATCAGTGGTATTTTGTTGCTTCACTTCGGAGTGTGGGAAAGTAAGACTTTTAGCCTACTCAGCTATTTTACAAAGCTTCTAATAGATTAATTAGACAGATAAAGTCGGTAAAGGGTAAATTGAGTTAAAATTAGGAAATTAATTCAGTTTAATTTGAATTTTAAAATATCATTATGTATATGTGTTTGTGTAATCATATCTCTTAATCCAGTTAAAATCCAAACTAATTTCCTATTTTTAATCTTTCTTAAATGAACTCTTATTGCTCTATTCTAACATTTTCCCTTATAGTCTAATTCACTTTTCTAGTCGCTTGTTCCTATGTGGTTTCCCCCTAGATCTTAGCTTGTAGCTTGCCAGAATAAAAATCCGCATAACAAAAACGAAAATTATTTTTTAGTAAAACATCATAACAACTTCCCACGCGAACCAGCGTGCTGAAGTTCGAATAGCTGTTGTTACTAGGAGTAAGTACAAATTAGAAGTTGACATCACATTATTTATATCGAGAATATCATATCAGTTTCAGTTCACTTAATAAATTTACTGGTCAATATAACAGCACCATCTTACGCTGTACGAAATTTCTGAATCTGTTATACTCACGTACATGCAAAGATTTTAAATTTTTTAAAGGCACAATTTCAATGATGCTTAAGATTCCTTTTCCTAAATCGATGACGTGCCAAAGAAATTTTTATTAGAATCTCTTAGTAAAAGCACGTCTTCTATTATGCCTAAAGGAAGGGAATGGATTGAAGCTGAATTCACAGAGTCTCAGTTTCAATCAGTCATCTGCAAAACATAGTTAAAGACTCAAATTATGAATTAAATCACTGTTCTGTGTTTTATTTTAATGCAACAAGTGAATTTGAGAGCATATTTAAAACGATAATTTCCAGATTTCAAAGTTCTAACGTCGACGTTTAAACTCTTGTCACTGTGGCTTATCCCACCTGGTTGACAGTCACATCAAACCATGAGCCCGAACGTCTTCAAACAACGTAACACTGCCTCAGGACTCGAGAACGGTTGATCTTTATTGAAACCAATGCAGGCCAAAATGTGGGCAGGAGCTGCTTGAGTTGCATTGCATTTTGGACATATGGGATAAACTTTGTGGTCCGTCACATGACGTCGTACACGAGTGTGTCCACTTCGAAATCTAGCGAGAGTTGTCTGATCGCGTCTATTGCCAACCCCACCTGAAACAGAGCGACTTTCAGCACACCAATCATGCATGGAGGCCCTCCTGCAAGAATAACAGATACCTTGCTGGATCCGGGTGGGGATTTCTGAAAAAATAAGGCAGCTACCATGAGCAACGTCCTTATGACTGCCCTTTCTGACCGGACCATCAGCCATTTCATTTCCGAGCACATTAAAATGCGACAGAACCCACTGAAAGGTGATCTTAACATTGGCAATCAAGCGGTTCAAAAGTTGGACTATGCTCCTAGTCATGCTTGAAAATGATCCACCATTTAGATAAATGCTGAATGGAATGGCTTCGGCTGTCAGTCAGAATCTAAATGTCAGTGCAAGAAGTTTAAGCATCCTTCTATTGGTGGGGAGAGAAAGTTTGGAGTCAGCTCAGTTTCAATCTTCTCTCCAGCCAAACGTTTGTAATCTTGATGCACGCTAATATAACGTCTTAAATGAAGCATTCTCCCACTTTTTTAAAGATGAGGATGGATACAAGCTTGGTGTTTGACCGCAATTAAATTAAAAATTATCTTAAAAAGAAAACTTTCATTCAGAAACCTAAAAGGATGTTTTCAAGTCTGTGCTGATTCTCAATAGTCCCGGAAATGACAGATTTTTCATTTCTAATTATCAATAAATTCAGACATGTGGTAATATAAGAAGCTGCGAAGCAGGGCAAAGGGGAATCTATCTTTACAATTTGCCTTGTTTACTTCACGATTAATCATATTTCGGAAGCATTGATGATTTTAAAATTATATTTATTAACTTTTCAAACAAGCTCCAAACTTCCATTCAATCTTTTTTAATGTTTCTCTTTCAGCTAAAGGAATTGTTCAGTTGAAATCATGAATTTTATTTCAATCAATGTAATGACAAACATCGAAACAGGCTTGATTCAATGTTCTGAGATTCAGTGAGAAAATCTAGATTTTTTATATGTTGATGAAATGGAATTGAATTTTTCTGGATATTGACCATTACAGAAATAGATTAAGCAAGTTGAATATGTTCGTGTCGTTTAAATATACACACAGAGCAGATTATTTTTACTTTGTATATATTTCAAGAAAGCTGTCTTATATCCTCTTTCTGTATAGTTTCCTCCATATAAAAATTTTGAGTTTCCTTAAATATCGATACTCTTGAATTTGCAGAATTTTTCATCATTAATTACCGTATATTTCCTAGGAATAATTTTATTATTTTATTAAGAGATTTCCAAATTTCTTGTTTGATTAAATGCACCATCAGTCATGGTAGTGATGCATGGTTTTACATTAACGCTCTACTGACATATTTTCTATGCGCTGGATAAAATTGTACTCACCAAATTAGATAATTTAACTTTACGACGATGGAAAATAAGGGAAAATGTGAATGGGAAATGCTATGAGGGGAAAGTAAAGTTTTAGAGTTAATAAATTTGTTTTTTTCCTTTTAAATACGAATAGTTTTAAATATAATATTTTAAATAATATATCATGATTATAATACTCAATTTTAGGTATTCTCAACGCTTAACATTTTAATCAATATATTTCAAAAGTTAAAAAAGCCGCCACTATACAATATCAGTTCAACACAGCATATCATTTTCTTGAAATTATTGCTTTGAACATCAATGTTTTTTCAGATCACTTAGGGCAATGTAAAAAAGAAAATAGTTGGTTGATGTAGCCGATTTCTATTAAAAAGCACTCTCCTTTTGCATCATTAATGCCTGCATTATCAGAAATATTCCTTAATTTCGTTTAAAAAGCAGATGATTTTTTTTTGATAAATTTTCAGAATCGAGTGACTCTTTTCTCTTTGTATACTGATTAGAAACAACGTTTTTTTTTTTCTTCGAACGCTTGTTACGACTTGTAGAAAGAAAATTTTACTGTAAAAATAGCAACGAAAAAACATAATCACGTGGAAAAAGCGTAAATAAAAGTTTAAAAAGTAAACAAAACTCGAGCAATAAAGTTAATTTTACAGTTAAACGTCATTGACAAACAGAAGAAATGAAATAAAACACATTTTGAATAAATAATTCTTTAAATAGCATAAACTTTCAAGTAAAATTTATGAAAATTCGCTCGTTTAATCTGGTTTAGAAACCGAAACTAGAGTTTTTAGTGAAAGTATCTCTAGAAAAATCCTTATAACTCGAGAAATATAATTAATATTTGCAACATCTTAGTATCGTTTGAAAGCTAAAGGACCAGAAAACATTTTGAACCAATACATTTTTTTTTCGATAATTTTAACAATTTAGCAAGTGCGCACGTATACCTTAATGCATTTCCTTTTCGAATCGTTATAAACTCACACATAATATAACATTCTAGACAACCCTTACATTGGGTTGAGTGATATCCTAAAATATACGCCAAACTCATCTTCAAAATGCGCACTCAGTACATTCCCTAATTAGCACGATTCCCTCAGGGTCACGCGAGTCCTGCCCATTTTAAAACGAACGCTGCAAAAATATTCTCCTTACTCTAATATCGAAGATTTTCAGAGCCGTTAGAATCTATGACAAATGAGCAAAACGTCTCCCACATGCTTTCCAAATTAAGAACACAACGGAAAGTCCCCTAATTACTTGATTTAAGCCAAATGAGCAAAACCTCTCCTGGTGCTACCCTAATTATCAGGTGGTGGGACTTTTTTTTTCAACTGTCGCGTCTGCTCTGTGGTCGATGTGGCTGAGAATTTAATGGTCCGCTCACCCTGTCCAATCGATACCAACCATTGGAAGAAAGATATTTTAGTTTTTTTCTCTCTTCTTCTCTTTTCTTTTGGAATACCCTATTTCGTCTTTTCCTTTTGGGAAAAAAAGGACGTAAGGGACTCTTTGGGTCAGCTACTACCAGAACACATCATCCATGAATTTTTGAGTATTTCTTTCCTTCCACTTGCATTCCTTAAACTTGTTTTAAGATGTTGTTTTAGACTGTAAGAACTTCTAAACTGTTGTGAAGACGTATGCTAATTTGTAATCGATGTTATCTAAAAAACATTCTTGCCAAGAGCATTGAAAATCTTTTGGTTTCATATTGCAAAACGATGATTGTCAGCTGAAATGTTTCGACTTCAGGGGTTGAAGATCACTTGTATGAAATCTTAATAATACTTGATTTTAAAAAAAAGAAAAAAACTTGGTATTTGGAAGTTTCTCTCAAAATTATGATATGAAATTAGAATCTAAAAATTAAATCTAGAAATTTTAACAGACACCATGGAAGTTTCTTAATGGAAAACAAGTTGTATGTATTCATTTCCTTCTTATTTTTTAAATTATTTATATGTATCGTACATTGTTTATGATCGGATGTCGCGTCAGTAATCTCAAACCTTGGCGACCAAATATAAATTGCTTGAAACATTTAATTAATGAATAGACATTCGAAACGATTGGAAATTCGAACGATATAATGAGGAGTGCGAACTAAGAGTAGGAATTGATAAAAACATGAGATCCCTGAAAACACAAATCCAAATATTCACGGCTATAACCACGAAGGCGAGAACACCTTTGGCTATGGTTAGTAGAGATGTGAATGTTCGTCTTTGGGTTTATTACCCTGACACGACTACCCGATAGATAGATAGACCCGACGTAGATAGCATTTGTTTATTAGCATGCGTTATTGCTACTTTCAATTGCTATGGGATGTTTTGAAGCAACGTCGGCTAAACTTCCTCTTAAGAAAATATGGCTCGGCAATTTTGAGATAGAAGAGGCGCTAGAAACAAATAAAAATTAATGCATTTCTTGGTTCAATAATTCATATACTATTACAAGATAACTTAAAAATATTATTGTAATCCTAGAAAGAAAATATTAACTTTAATAAAGAACAAAATTACAGCCTGCAGTGAGAGATTTGAATTCGTTTTTATCTCGAATCATTTCAGAATTTTATACTTAAATGAGGTACAAAACTAGTTGTTACTTATGGCATTTTACAAGCCTGCTCACAGAAAGTTGTCAGTGATTTAAGCCTAAATGAGTGTCCCTTGGGTTTCATTATCACCAACTACGGCCAAGCGGTACGACTTAGCTACTTCAAGCTTCACAATTGCTTTCGCAACCCTTTTTAGGGGGGGTATTTTCTCAACTCATAGGTAGAACACAGAATAACAGCCCTGTCAAAACCGAGACTCGAATCCTAGACGTCCAATTCAAGGGTAGATACGCTAACAAAATTAGTAATATATGTTAATGATTTTACCAAAAAAGTCATGATGCGAAACAGCTGAATTCTGTTGTTTAGGATAATGTCACTCATTGCCGTAATATTAATGCTCTGTTTTGAATTTTATTGAGAAAAAAAATAACCGAATTAAAAATCTGCTGGTAGTAATTCTCCACACACACACACACACACACACACACACACACACACACACACACACACACACACACACACACACACACACACACACACACACACACTGTAAATATTTAATAAATGTTTTCCGTTAAAATATTTTGAAGTCAATAAAATTAAATCTAAATATACACTTTAAATTGAGTCTTAAATGTAACGGGAAACGGTTTATTCTCAAATACCGATCGTTTTTCAGAAAAAAATAACTTCTATAGTTGCTTATTTCCTGTTAATATTTTCAGTACTTAATTTTTCAGATTCATATTTCTTCATTCTTGTTTCAACTTGTAGTAAACTATTGGTTATAAAATAAATTGTTAATAGTAAATGGGCATATCAAAAACCTATTTTAAACCTATTTTCAACTAAAACTAAAAATCTTTTTATATTGAATTTTAAAAAACGTATTTTCTTATTTCAAAGTAATTTGATTCATTGATGCAGTGATTATTAAGAATATCCACATTACTAATAGCACTTGAGTTATAATAATGTACGCAGCATAAGTATTTGCTGTAATTAATGAAACTTCCGTGCTTCCTGTTAGGAATATTGAGCAAATGTCATTGATTCGTTAAAGAAATACTTTCTCATTTGGTGAGTTTCCACAGAAAAAGAAAAGAACCCTCCTCATTTCAGAAGAATGAAATCCCTTCTGTTATAACCAGCAGAAATGCCTTAATTTGTGAGGAAAAAACCTTTAGCTCAAGCTCCTGTTTGCAAATATGATGGAATTACGTTCCAGTGAAATGATAATTCTTTAATGTATATTCTTTCCAGTTATTTCTTTCATTTCTTCCAAGCTTCTAAACAAGCGAAAAAAAAAGTCTTGAAATAAAAGAATAAGATAAATTAAACTAGATTATTTTATTCAAAGGATAAACATTTTTTTAAAAATTCAGATTCAGTTTAAGGATATTAATATCCAGTTTTTTAAGGAATATTAGGGCGATTTTGGGACGTGCCCTATCCTCGCTTACATGACTGTTCTTTGGTGAAATCAAGTCTCGAACTTAAAAGACCCCTTTGCTTGCCACCAGGACACCGTGATTCATTCAGATACTTAAACTGACATTACTCTGCTGTAAGTGGATTCGATAATTGAACTAAAGTAATGATGGGTGTATGTCGCAGCAGATTAGCAAATTCTCAAAAAGTGCCGCACATGAATTGGCTCCTTTGAAGTTTAATCGACAATTTGCCATTGTGCTTCTGTGTATTATGGAAACAGACAATTCTATCAAGAAGAGATGTAGTTTAGTTTAGTTATATTAACATCCAGTTGTAAAGCAATAGTAGGACTATTTTCGGTCTGACATCGTAATTTTGAACTGTGGTCAGATGACTAGATCTGATCTGGCATCCCCCTCTCCACACTACACCACCCCAGCGGGAGGATTTAACGTGCAGCAGACCAACCTTACATGACAGTTCTGTAGTGGAATAAGATTTCCAAGAATACATATAAGTTAGGAGCAAAAGCTAACGGCTGCTTATTCCAGAAAACGATTCAAAAGAAATCTGCAATGTCAAGTACTATTACAACTCGGGGTGAATTATGCGGTATGGAGAAAGGGAAATGTACAACTGAATGAAAGCGAAAACTGGATTTGTAGTGGGTAGGAGTTTCTGGAATATAATTAAAAACAATGATAATTTTTCTTGTAAAAATAAAAATACATACTCCTATAATAAAACATTTACTTCTTGTGAAAATTATAAATTTATTTCATTTAAATTCCGTAATTTCCAAGTCAATTCTTATGTATGGACTTAATTATAAAAATCATTTTTACCTTTCTTTATTTATATCTTTGTTGATAATAGCAACATTCTTTTTTAATATATCTAGTAACGAGGTAAGTAAAAACAGACCAAATTTCCTTGTTAGAAATATCAAGGAAATCATTTTTTAATTTATTCGTATTTGAATGACTTATGTTGCTAAAATAAAGCATTTAAAAGTGAAATATCAAAAATGAGTACTTAAAAGAAAACCTGAATCAAAATTCAATCTACTTTGCTCATTTAAATATACAAAATCATCAGAATTCAGCCTTAAAAATTTAAGGAGGGGTTATTTCCAAATTAAATGTTAAAACCCAAAAAGGGCGATTCATGACACATCACTGTCATTTCAAATTTTCTCAAACGTGTAATCGCACGTTGTCTTAAACAGTACTGTTACGTCACATAAATTTTTCCTCCTTATAGATTAAAAATGTCATCCAAATGTATTTAACCAAATAAATATTTAATATCCAAGTAAGTATCATAAAAACATTTAAAAAAGATTGTGCAAATGATTCTTTTTCAAAGCATGAACGAATTTCTTTATCTGTTGTAAAATGTAGAATTGGATTTAAAAAGATTCATTAATTATATTTTCCGAGGCAGGCAAAAAATTATGTTACCTGGAAAATCTGCATCTGTTGGACAATTATTTTTTAATTAGGATTTCAGAATTATTTGAATCTTAGATTTGAAGGATTGTACTCTCAAATGGTTCTTTTACGGTTTGTCATTACAAAGGAGCAATTGATGCTTTTTAAGTGTTTTGAATCCAAGTTTTCGAATTCGTCGCCCACTTTGCTAGTAGAGAGGTTTGTCAGCAGATGTGCCACTTGAAATGATTACGTTATATTACATTTCGAGTCTTAGCTTTGTCCTCTTTTAATACGTTTTTTTTACGTCGACTTTTAATTTAATTGATTTTTCTTTTTTTAAATCAAAATTTGAAATTTAGTAATAAAAATTTGTTTTTTTTTCTCCATTTTGAATGATTTAAAGAAGTACTTTAGAAGGTATTGAACATTTCAACTTTGTTGGAGAACCAGTTAGTAAAACTATAGAAAACTAGTCTAACTTCATTTCTGAAAATAGTTAAACAGTCCAAAATTTGGATTCTTTTTTTCAATAATGAATGTTCTTCATTTTAAAATGCAAAGTTATTTAAAAGCACTCGTAAGTAAATAAGTTAAATTATTGAGAAAAAAGCAAACGTTTTTCTAATAGTGAAACAGATGAAATGGTATTCTTAAAACATTTTTTAATGTTTGAGTTGCTTTTATGGGAGATTTTTATTATATTCTCTATAATAATTTGGTAATTTCCTTTGTTGAAAAACTTCCGGACATTGTTCCTTAGGTTGTCATGGTTTCTGATACATTTTCTTGACCAGTCTTTCGGTATTTTTGCATTAGACTAGCAATGAAATTCGCTCCTATAGTTAAATTTTTGACGCATAAGAAACTTAGAGTACGGATATTTTTAAGTATTTATTTTGAAGCTTTTACACAACTGAAGATGTCAGTAGTTTTTATACCTTGCTGCAATTGTAACTCTTGATTAAATATTTTGAATTAAACCGCAGAAGATATTTTGAAACGGCTGTTATGATATTTTGCTTTTTCTGTTATTAAGTAATAGCATGAAGTCTATTTATTAAACCTCAATTCATTTTATTCCAAACCATGTCGTTCTAATGGTCACCGTGCTAGTTAATTAAAATAACACCTAACTGAAGGCCCACTTTTTAATACTTATTACAACTATGAATTTGACCTTTGTTTGTTGTATTAAATTTATTTTTAAGGTAACTTGGAAGTATAAATTTTTTTAAAGTCCACCGCAGTAAGTAGATATTATTTTTTTCTCTTATCACTTCTATAAATTCTTAAAATATATTCAATCCAAAAAAATACTCTTCAATGGATAAATCATTTTGAAGTAGTGAGTAAGCAACAAAAGAGAAGAAATATCTGTAAATTGATATCTTAAGAAATTCCAAGATCTTTTCTTGGACAGCCAATCAGAAAAAGATTCTGAGCTAGATTCTTCATCTAGGTATAACCGACCCAAATTTTTCTTGCCGAATTATTCTTAAAATAATCCCAAGTTACTTATAAAGGGCCCTCATTCCGAAATAACACATTGCTACAAATATATTTCATATTGTCAAAGTTAATATCAAATGATTATAGTGATATTATCATAGTTATTGTATTATATAATTATCATTATTAGTTCAGTATATCAGAATGTGTTTTTTTTTGTAATAACATTTTGGTTTTAAAATATTACTCAAAACTACCAATTTAATTGATACAAGTATTAACAGGGATTGTATGTCATGTTGAAATAATGTTGCAAGTATCATTTACAGGGATTGGGAAGGCAATGTATATTAAATTGTTGTTGTGATATGATTCATGATATTCCGTACGTTTAATTTATACAAGTATCAATTAACAAGGGTTATGAAAGCAATTCATGTCACGTTGCTGATATGATATGATTCATGATATTCCGTTAATTTAATTGATACAGGTATCAGTTAACTGGGATTGCGAAGGTAATGTGTGCGACGTTAATGTTATGATATAATACATGATATTCCATCAGATATATTTCCTAAAACAAATAAAATTATACAATTCATATAAAACTGTACATTCATCTCGATATAGTCAATTCATGATTAACTAAATTTATGTTCTCCGAAACTCATTTATGAGGAAGAGACCGACAGTACAGCACAGCGTAAGACTGCATACATAGTAAACTGTCGGTGCATGTGCAATGCATAGTTATTTTGAACGTATTTTCGATGTATGTTTTTTTAAATGATTAATGTGATATTGAGCGAAGGGATTGTTTTAGAGAAAAAATGGTTGATATTATTGAGCTCATTATTATTACATATGTTATGTAACATGCGCACATAAGAATTGTGCCATTTTTAATTTGATTTGAAGTCCATCGTAATTATTCGGTAAGGAAAATTCTTGATGTCACGTCGAGCTGATAGATGACATAAGTAGTCATGTTTGATATGTGATTGTGATGTTCCATCATTGATTCGATTAAACATTTGTCCTGCCTTATTTACTCCATTTACAGCAGTCTTAATGGATCTAATATTCTCTTAATTTGTTACAGTATTAATTTGCTTCGTTTCTTTTTCCGATTATTAAAACTGTAATTTTGTTTTTTTTAAACATGCAGCTATTGTATCTTTAAGCACAATGGAATTGAACTTAGCAACAACTAATGTTTTATTCAAACGTTCAAACGATAATTGATTAGCGTGTACGGGGGAAAAAACTTTAACTTCCTTTCAGACTTCTTTTAAAGAAAATCATTGTTCCTTCTTCCCATTACCCTTCTCCTTCCCGAAACTCATCACGGATACACACACGCAAAGGCTACGTATTGACATGCGGGCTCTCTTCCCAGGCCTGGGAAGTTGCAAAACTAAAACCAAAGCCAGCAGCAGCGACAGAGCAAAAACAAGCGACTTCGTTCCTCGGCAAAATTCTTCTCCAGTCCTGAGAATGGAAAATATTTTACTCCAACAGAAGAGAGAGAAAGAAGGGAAGAAGAACGAGCCAGAAATTCTTCTTTTCTTCCGTTGGCGAGAGACACCCCCAGTGGCCCCAGGAGAACGGTCCAGGCACAGTCGTAGGAAACAGTATCTCGGGGATACTGGATGTTCTGGAATGTCTCAGGCGAAACTTCAAAAAAACACACACCTCTCCCGCCAACCCCCGACGACCACCCCCGTCTCTGAAGAAAAGCAAAACTCCGGCAGGCAGCGAAGGAAGGCAGCATTAATTAGTTTCATTTCTTATTCGGTGGGAGTCCCTCCCCCCGTAAACAAGCCGGGCTGCAGCCCCAGTATTAAGTTTCCCTTCCACCAAACAAGCTTTTCCTCCACTTCCAAAAGGTCGGGCGTGCATTGATTGCTCGCTGCGTCTTTGCTGTCGCAGCCACCTGAGGTACCCGGAACACCGCTAATTCTATAAAAGCCGCTAGGTGCATTAAGAAATGGCCTTTAAACAAATATTTTCTCTCCAGCCAAATCATATAATTGATAGCTCCGCAGTTACCAGAGCGGGTCCAATCGTCCCACTGCAGAAGGTGCTCGCGTGTGTGCATTTAATTATGAGAAAAAGCTGATGCTCCAATATCTCCAGGTGAGGGGGCCTGCACTCCACTATTTTAATCAGTATTTTTGTGCAACTTCAGATGGGGTAGCTGTTGGTATTTCCTCTTTTTTTGAAAAAAAAAAAAACACCTTATCGTCCAACCTCCTTTTGAAAAGTTGCGAGAATGTGTTGATGTTTTTCCTGTTGCCAGAATTCTCTTATTAATTAGTAGAATTTCTACTCCTGAGGGTGTGTATTGATTCTAGTAGGTCTTGGAAGTTTTGAGTTGTTGGTGTGGGTTAATTTGGTTAATGGTAAATTACAAAGTTGAGATAGCTTTTGATTTGTCAGTTTTGGCCTTATATTTTCCTTTTTTTTCATTCATGCCATCATGTGTTATTTGATTACTTTTATTTGAAAAAGACAGGAAACAATTTCTTAGTTCAGTTTATGACTAATTCATTTCTTGCTTTACTCTTAAGGAAATAAGAAACAAACTCTCGCCTGTAAATTCATTAAGCTTTCAATATGGATGGAAACTTATTTTATTCAAAAAAGTTGTGTAATGCAGGCACTTGAAAGAAATAAGAAATAATATCAATGATGAAAATAAAAGGTTGCAGGGAAATAATAAAATGATCTCCGTGTAGATAAGTTATTTATTGTACATAAGCAGATACCAAACATAATTTTTCTCTTTACGAAATAGTACACTTATGAAAAAATAATTGTATTTAAGAAAATTGTAAAAAAGAGTTATAATTAAATATAGCTAATAATGAAAGCCATAAATTGTTATTTAACTTTTTATCTAAATAAGACCGTTAGATCTGATATTAGCCGTTAGATCTGATGATCAACAGCAGGTTATTTAACTAGTATAATCTACTTGTTAAACTACCTATTGGTGGTTTATAGTCAGTCTATTAGATATTAAGTAAGCAGTTTATTCATTTAAAAGACTGCTTATATTGTTTGTCAAAGAAAATACATGTTATTAAATAGCTCTTTATTCATTTTTATTACTATTTTTGAAGTGGATTGTTCATAATTTGCTAGTAACTATACTTTTTGAAGGGAAAAATAAATGAAATATATCTAAGCATATTCATATTAAAAATTTCTTTCTTAGTCGCTTTTAATTTAACTGTTTTGTTTAGTTATAGTTGATTCCAGGAATTAAAACAATTGATGTAATATTCAATTGTTCGTTTATAACTGAATGAAGATAAATAGAAAACATTACAAATCATAATTAATGCAGTTATGGTTTCTTTTAAGACAATTTATTATATTGTCCAATTTCCCATTTTATGAAACTGTCCTACTTATTGAGACTTGCTGTAACTTATTTCTAATGCAAGTTTATTCTTGCGTAAAATGTATTCAAAGTTCTAAATAAAACACATGAAATATTAAAGGGATGAAAATTTCCTCTTTTCTAGCTTTAGACCATGAAGTAGATGAAACAAAAACACCCCCGAAACATTCGTTCATTCGCGAAAAAGTAATAGTAAATACTTTACAAAAAGTGA
This sequence comes from Argiope trifasciata, assembly GCA_026543055.1. Lineage (NCBI taxonomy): Eukaryota > Metazoa > Arthropoda > Arachnida > Araneae > Araneidae > Argiope > Argiope trifasciata. Next base: position 581,411 of record JAPMOQ010006428.1, on the reverse strand, counting down.
ATGCCTCTAAAACTGTTATTAGATCCAATCAAATAAAATAAGGGGTGTGTCAAATGTAATCAATAAACATTTTTTAAAGATAATGAGTAATCTAAAATTTATTACTCATGACCAAATGCATGATGTTTTTCAAATTATATAAAATAAAGTGGTAAAATAAAAAAAAATCTTATTTATTTAAAAATTGTATCTCTGCTTATTATTTTCGTGATATATGTTAGTAATGATCTCCCTAAGAATGGTATTTTGATTTGACAGTTAATTCTTTTACTTAATTTGTGTTAAGTCAAAATGTTTAAAATTTCATGCTTGTAAATAAAGAACATCATAATTAGTTTTTCATTAACATCGAAACATGCAAAGGTTCTGAAATTCAATACAACAATGTGCTCCTAAGGACAATAGATTTTAAAATTTTCAAAATTTAATTTAAATTTAATTCATCAGAACTTTAAAAAAAAAATTGTAATTATATTTTTATGGAAATAGCAATATCGTAGTAGATTAAGTGTAAGGCAGTAAGTGTATGTAATCCTTCATTTTTTTATATTTTGATTTTGATATTGATTTCATTTTTCTTATAAATTAAATAAATTATTTTTACTCTCTTTTTTAATCAAAGTTTCGAAAACTGGTTAAAATCGGTTTTTCAAAAAAGACAGGTTTTGTATAAAAGCTAACCTGTAACTATAATATAAAATCTTCTTTCACGATTAACTTCCAAAAGGAAAGAGAACTATCTCTTTCCTACGTAAAATTATTGGGCGAGTTGATTCGTTGCGGTGAGTCCATCACGATAGGAATAAAGTATGCAAATCTGTTTTGGGAGAAGAAATTGGGACAGAGAACTCTCTACCTGGAAGAAACCAATGGGCGGAACTATGAAATTATCCATCGTGACGTCACGCAAAGAGACGATCATCAAAGGCGTGGGGGGGGGGGGCTTTGATTCCCTCCACTTCTGCTTTGGATTTTTATTCCTTTTTACTTTTTTTCTATGAGAAAAAGAGAACAGTGTTGTAATCGTCAAAAAATTCAAGATTTGACAAATCTCTACTAAATTCGAAAATCACCTTTTTGGTAATATCTGTTACTTTGTCACTTTGCGAACACGATAAATAAAAAACACTTTGAGCTAGAAGACTGAAATTTAGCATATGAAATTACGATATTATTTGTACATTTCTGATTGGAATGAAATTCAGTTCAAGTGATCTGGATTTGTTTGAGCGTTTGAGTACAAATTAATTCTGTAACTGTATGACACAAAGACCTATATAGATAAAATTAAGTACTCAGATTTAACATCCAAAATATGGATTTCAAAATTTGAAAACAATTCGTGAAAATGGACTCAGTTCGAATTCATATTAAATCAACGAAATTTGGTATTTTATCTAGCGACTAAATCTGCAATTTTGTTTCCAATTTTGAGTCGAAAAGTTTTCCAAAACATATATTCTAATAATAATTTCAGAAAAAAAAAAACTAGATTCAAACCAATGATATATTTTTCCTAACTATCATTCACTAATGCCATAAAAATAATTAGCGTTAAAAAATTAATAAAACATTTTAAATGGGGATCTTTTAGGTAGTAAATTCTTGTTCGTTTCTATAGAAAGGTATGATATTCTTCTCTTCAGTGTGAACCTATTCTAATCATTACAATCTAGTATTTTATGATAACGATTCGCAGGAATTGTTAAATGATTAGAAATTAATGAATCATTTTGAATACATGCATATTGGATACATTAAATTATTTTTGTATAGAAATAAAGTTCAATTTAGGTAATAGGTAAATATTTAAGCAATTTTATTTATTATTCGATATTTCGAAATATAACGATATTATTAATTATAACGATATTAGGTTCATAACGGTATTATTAATATTGCTATAAACCAGCTTTGATGAATTTGGCATTTCAAATTTAGTGTATTACTTTTTATTTTTTATAACTATTAGGACAGTTATAATGCTACTTTTCTGTACTAAGCTGCTTAAGTTGTATCAATTCTAAATCATACTTTCTCAAAATAAATTCACAAACAATAGGAACTAAAATATGAAAATTTTCCATTAAATGAAAGATTATTTTATAAAAATGATTTTTAATTGCTATTGGAATGGAACATTTATCTTCAGAAAAGCTTAAAGGTGTAAGTTTCTCAGAAACACTTAAAAGATGGATTTAGCAAACATATACAATTATATAATTTATTTCTTTGAGTGCTTTCCTGTGAATGAGACTTACAATACTTTAATGAATTAAGCAAAATGAATAATTTATTATATGTTAAGAAATGACAAAATATCCTTCTTACTAAGGAGCACTAAATGTCAATACTACGATGCTACTAAAGAAACGTTGACTGCATTTTGACCTGCACAAAAAAAATCTTTAAAATGTCCCGAATTGAATGCTTTAATTTGATGCTCTTAAGCATCGAGCTAAAACTGAGCCTGAAACCGCTTCATAATAATGCGGAAAACTGTTTACGAAGCTCGTAATAAATTTCCAACTATTTACTCAATTAAAATAGGAAAAAAAGTCCAAGAGTTCTCTTTGGCGGAGAATAAAAAGATCCAGATAAGGTACACAAACAAGAAAGATTCCTCTTGAAAGGCCGGTCCCAAATAGGAGGAGCTTTAATTCGGATCCTTTGCAACAAGGAAGACCAAAGGGGGTTTTGAGCATCTCGTCGAATAGAACAAGAAGGGAAAAAAAGTATCCTCACCTGGCAATATAAAATGTTTGTATGAGAGCCCGAAAGGCGACAGGGGTCGGGAAGGGGTGTTCCTGGAAGAGAGTATGTTCCGAAATCGATTCTTCTTAATTCCCTCTCCAGACCTATTCGAAGCCTCCGAGATTGGAGAGTTTGCAGCGCCCTAATTCGACCCAGAGAGAAGGGTTTTTGTCATTGGGGATGTGTGCACGGATGTGTTCTTACTTCACTTCTTTTCTTGTCCCCTTTCGTTTTGAAGGAGAAGCAGGGGCGAAGCAGAAGGTGGTTGGAACACAGGGAGTGCCGTCCAGCTACTTCTTCTTCACACAGGGCCGAGCCAAAAACTCGGTGATAATTGAAATACGGCTCTCGAAAATATTTGTCTTCAAAAATGAGGGTTGAGTTCTTTTCTATTTTATTTTTTAAGCAGAGGAATGAAGTTTCAAAAAAACAGAAAGAACTAAAGAAAGGGGTCTTTCAGTACACCACAGGGGGAGGGTTATGTTTTTTTTCTAACTTTATTTACTTAATATAGTTTTCTTTCAAGGCTGAATTTTTGTATGAAGGATTGATTTTTTTCCTGCTTTTTTATATTATTATTTTGCCGCCGTCTGTGTCTTGTGGAGGTTTTAGTCGTTATTTCGAAGGGGAGTTTCTGGACTTTTTTCCCGTCCTCTTTTATTTTCATCATTTCTATTTCATATTCTTTTCTTAATGGTAGAGGAAAAAAGAAAGAAAATCGGTCGAAAATATTATTTTATCATCCGCTTGTTAGTTTGAGCTCCAGAGCGAGAAAAGGTGAATATTTCTTTGGAGGGAAAATACCAAATCTTTTGGAGAAGGAAGAAATTCTAAGAAGCGTCTCCGATTTATAGGAGTTAAGAGTCTTTTGAATCTCCTTGCAGTATGGGCCAAAAGAAAAAAAAATTCTTTTAAATTTAAACCAAGGTCACTAGAATTAGTAATTTTACGTAAATTTTATTTATATTATCTATTTTTTTTAAAAACAATTTCTTTGTTTTACTACAAGCAACAACTACTACAAGCTTAAAATTTAGTGGAGGAACGCAGTCTTAATGTCTTCTGCTAAAAGAAATATTTACTTTAATGGATGTAAGCTATAAAATTACGTATTTTCTTTTGTAATACAACAAATAACACTGTATGTAGAAAATGTTCTTCTTGACTTATGATATTTAAATAATAAATAATCATTTGAAATTCCCACGATTTTTTATTTTCTAATCTTCATTTATCGCTTGAACTTAATTTTTATAAATCTCGCATAAACATTGCAGAATTAAAAGCAAAATATTTTAATGTTTAGAATCCTTTTCATCTAATTTTAATACAAGTTGATGCTACTTTTTTCAAATATTTTTCTGAGAACATTTTTTTAAATTGAAATTTATTAGAATTTTTTAATATTATTCTCAAATACTTTTTTAGGAATAAGTAAAATAAAATAATCCTTAGTCAAAAAAACAATATGCTAATTGAATTCCCTTCTCATTAAATATTGCTATAAACGCAAAAAAAAAATGTTTCAAAAGATCTTAGATAGAAGACAAAGAAAAAGGATATGAATATCATTCGCATAGAAAACCCCTGTCTCAATCCACTTCTTTAGTCATAAATACAGAGTGTCTCAATCTAACTAAAACAAAATGTATTGTTCTTAACTTCTACCCTTGTGAAGGTTATTTTAGCGAAATTTTCAACAGTGCTTTCATAATTAACAATCTTTTTTTCGTAAAGAATGTGTAGATTCAATTTCGTATAAAGAGAGAGGAAAAAAAATACTTTTAATGATGGCATAGTTGAGAAGCGTAATATTTACAAGAACTATTCAAAAATGCATCCACCCACAGCTAAGCATGTTTGACAGCGTCGTTGGAACGAACGCATGCAGCTAAAGATGCCAGATATTTCACGCACTCGAGCAGTGGCTATTGATATTCGAGCAATTAGATCCTCAACTGATCAAGCGAAGTCTCATAAACAAGACCCTTCAAGTGTCCCCATAAATAATCGATGCTCATTCAATAGAAAGTTTAGGGTAGCCAAGGGACTGGTTAAACAAGTCAATGTTGAAAAATCTGTTAAAATAATTTCACTGGTGTAGAAGTTATCAACAAAACATCTCACCTCAGTTGAATTGAAACACTGTATTTGAATGGATCACGACCTGGGCATCATATCTTAATATTACTCATAGTCCTTAATTAATCCTCAGTTTTCCAAAATACCTGATGAAAAATATTGAACTCCTTGTGTTGAGTTCCCACAGAGAACTTGACACAAATGGGCTATCATCAAAAGGACTTCAAGTTCCATATTAGTAGCAAAAATATTGAACTCATTGCGTTGAGTTACCTCATGGATTTGACACAAACGTGCTTTCCTCAAGAGAGACGTTTGGTCCATGGCAAATCAAACGTGGTTGATTATAGAATCAAATACATCACCCATAGTTCCAGAAATCGTGACCTTAGACCTCATTTAGTTCTTAATTTTCCAAAGTAACTCTTCAAAAGAATTGGTCGTAATTCTTCAAAATTATAATGGGATAGGAGAAAAATGGACTTTCCTTAAGCATGTATTAGATTATTTTTTACTAATAATCAAAAAAAAATATTTAGTTTTAAATCGTAATATTTTATGTAATAAACATTCAAGTTTATAAATTCATTGAGTCACCAAAAACTTATAAAAGCATTTATCTTTATTGCAAAGGGATACTTATATTTGTCTATCAATTTCAGTCGGTCCGACTGAAGATAAAACAACAGTCAAATAAAAATTTCTTTAAAAATAAAAACGTATTTTACTAGAACCTCTCGGATTCCTGTCTTCGGAATCGAAGGGCTCGATATTCGATTTCACCGAAGAACCATCGTGTTGAGCATTAAATCTGTCAGGTCAAACGTTCCCCTGCTTATGGGAAATTGGAGGTTACTAGCTGCCCTAGTCATCCTATTGAGGCTCAAAATTACGAGGTCCATCCAAAAATAGCTCTAGTGTAGCTTTTAAACAAGACGTCATTATAACTGAATAACTCCCTTCCATATTATTAACTTCCCCACTTATTATTATTTCTCCGTTTTAATCTATGATGGGAATGAGATCCAGATTTAAATCTTTAGAATTAAGGCATCGTTTTATGAATTAAGGGAAATTGAAAATTGGCAGTAAAAAAATTCCTTCTGTGCCACGTTCACTGAAACTACCCACGCTTGATATCAGGACCCACTATCTAATGAGGTGACCCCTTTGTTATATTTTAACAATAGTAGAGAAGGTGTTATTTAATAACATAGTCGGTTTAGTAAAATAACATATCATTTCTAACGCACAGGCGCGTTTGCGGCAGTCAATGTGTTAAAGAAAGTTATGACTATTTATTCACTAGAGTGTTAACAAGACTGTTAAAAGGTTAATATTTTTCAAAATAAAGAAGAAAATAAAGTTTCCATACACATTGGTAGATATAATTTTTTTTTCTTTATTTGAAAAATACACACATAATTGGTATTAACAACTGCAAATAGAACAAAAAATTGCGAATTTTAAATACATTAAGGAGGAAGTAAAAAAGCTTTAAACAAATCATTTTTAGAAATTATAACAAAATTAAGTTCAATACAAGCGTATCAAAACATTTATGAAATATACCACCATTTTCGATGATACTAACAATATTGAAGTTTTATCCTTAGTTCTGTAAAAAAAAATCATGTGGATATTAACATAAATCCAGATAATTAGTAGTGGAAAGGAACTTTTACAATCTGATCGTTTTTAAATCTGCATTAAGTCCACTTTAAGAATTTAATGAATAGAATTGCTAATTCATTGAGAATTCCTCTAAAAGTCTTCAAGCATTATTTTTGCATAGTTTGACATTCTTTCAATTTCTAGGGGAGAAGCACAGCTCACATCCATGATTCTAGCGTCCATGCTCTCTCTATGTTTTTCTATAACAACTGCAAATTGATTAAATATGTTATGTAATTAATTTAGGACAGTGAGAGATTTTTTTTTTGCTACGAAATGATGGAATACCTTTTTTATTCTAAAAAAGGGCAATGGAATTAAATTTGTGTTTCCTTTCTATGCATTTCAATTTTTATTAGAATTATTAATTTTTAAAAAATTGCTATTTGAAGTTAAATGCAGTGATCGTGATACTAAAGATGATTAAGTTCCATTCCTAGTTTTATCTGTATATCTATTTTCGAGCATTGCTATAATGGATGAATATTCAACAAACGAAATCAATAAAATGGGAAGAGAATTTAAATTCTGAGAAACAACTTTAAGATATGAAATATGTTCACATCCTTAAAGTCATTAGCATTAAATTATAAATGAAATAATACCATACGATTTCTTCGACCACCACAAAAAAATAGACGGATTTTAAATTATATTGCTGGTATTCATTTCAAAAAATCTATTTTTATGCAAGTTTTGAGTTAAAAAAAATTCTGATATTTAATTCAGGATTTAATGAGTAATTTTAAACTCAAATTAGACTCGGCATCTCTTAATGTTTCCTTTCCATCTCCCTTTTTAACTTATTTTGTTTCCTTTTTATCTTATCCTTCATTAAGAAAGTTAAATAAATTTAACTTTCAACTGTACGCACGCACGCACGCACACACACACACACACACACATATATATATATATATATAGTGAGAGGGAGCATTTAAAATTTTCAATAATATTCTTGTTGAAATTTTTGACTCCTGCGAATATTTGTCACTAAACAAGTCGTTCTTTTCTGCTCCTTTGCAAAATTCTCAATCTCTTTTAAGTACTCTGTCCGTTCAGAGTGTCTCAATCTTCCTACCCTGACTTGAGCCCTGTCTGAGAGCATGGCCAAATGCCGGATCAATGCCCAAACCACCATTTATTCCTTCCTATCGTGCCTGCACGCACGCACGCACGGAGAGCAAGCAAAACTTCCGCGCTTTCCTCAATACTCCCCTGGAATAGAGAGGTGGCTCGCTCACGCAACAGCGCCATGTCTCATTCCTCTTGCATCCCGCAGGATATCAGTCTGCTGGGATGCTGGTAGGTGGTTCCCTGCCACGCAACCCTGCCTCCAACGACAGCTGCTGGCTGCCCACCGACAGATAGGCAAGGTCAACCGACCCATTAAATGGGCGATCTCATAAAAGGATAGCTAATATCGTTGTCTTAATTGTCATATATAACATACGTCCCGCTATAATCAATCTGTAACTATCATATAATATATATATAAAAGAGCGAAATGACAATACAATACATGAATGATAGCTGATATTAACTGTCTTTTTTATAAAATAGTGCATTTAATAGGTTAGCTGACCCTATCTTTCAGTGAAAGATATTCAGCCGTATCATCGCACCCTTCTATACCATCAATTCATATGGACTTATAATATAATAGAAGTCCATATGAATATGAAAGATAACCAGGGGCAGCTAACCTATTAAATGCACTATTTTATAAAAAAGACAGTCAATATCAGCTATCATTCATGTGTTGTATTATCATTTCGCTCTTTTTGATCGTATAATATTTACTTATGTTGTCAGAGACGCTTGTAATATATTAGAATAACCACAATGAAAATCAAGTGAAATTTTTAAAGTTACGTACAACAGATTTTTTTGTTAATGATGAAAATATTTGTAAAATAAACATATCATATAGTTTTCCTGACTTCTTTTTGAAATGCGAGTACTATATAATATATTGCAAAACCATGCATTGGGGAAAAATCAATTTAATTTAATTAATACATATTAATTACTACTAATAAAAAAATATGAACTCTAGAAACCTATATAATATTGCTACAAGATTATAAATTTATAAACATCAGCTTATTCAGTTTTATTATTTGATGAATTTGATTATTGTAAGAGTGGAAATCTTTCTGTAAGGTTGAATAATTTTTTTCCATTGGAATTTAAAGCTTAATGCAACCTCCAAAACAATCTCTAGTAACAGATGCATCATAATGCAACTGTTTTTACAGGAACAAAGGCAAGGGCGTATCACCTTTTGAATTCGTAGGTAAAGAGGTATAAGTTCTAGATAGGTTTTTCATCCTATTGCCTGTATATGATTTCTGAACCAGGTAATAACTATTTATAAAAGAGAACCAGAAACCAGAATTGTTCTTGATTTTATTTTTAATCAATAATGAGAATATTTCTGTAAAAGTACTCTCAACGGAGCTTGAAAATGAAAAAATTGCACAAATCCTTATTTTTCATAAGGATAAATAATAAGAAAATTCTGAATAATAAGAAAATAGAAAATTCTGTCTATTAAGCTAATACGGTGCAAAGCAGCCTTGATTTACAACAAAAATAATTTTTCCTTTTAAAATAATTAGAAATTCTTTCTGTTGAATTTTTCTTATGCTTCAAAAAATTTACTTAGCTTCTTCGCTATTTAAATCGAACCTTGTATATTTTGAAGCCCTTTTACAGAACGATTGGATACAAAATTTGATACAAATTTGCAATAATATTTTTCCATTCATTCAGATCATTGGATAAATGCATATTTATACACATCAAAAGAAATATTTAAGGGATTTCCTCCACAATTTAATAAACATACGCAAAGGCCAGATATCATCTATATAGAATGTTATGTTTTTAATTGCCACTTCTTTTTGAATTCCTACTATTAATTCACACTCTCCCTATATATATTTATGTATGTGTACAGAGTGATCAAATTATGATGGCCTCCTCACCTCAATGTAGTGTTAAGGTGGGTTTACATGATGCTTATTATCGCCTGCAATAGAAGATCAACAACGAGACAATGGCAAACAATTGTGCCGACGGAAAAAAAGTTGTCCGTGTTGTCTCAACTGTTCACACGAGAACAATCTCGGGACAAGAGCAGAGAGGCAGCGATTATGGGTAATAATAATTCTCATGTAAACCCACTTTTAAACTACCTTTAGCCCGTAACACTGCTAGATTTCTTCTTGGCACAGATTCTGAGAGATGTTGGTAGGTGATAGGAGGAATTTCATCCTATATACAATGAATTGCGTTTTCCAGTTCCTTTTGATTGGATGGCACTGAATCTAGCTATCTGGCAGCCCGTTCGATCTCATCCCACTAATTCTCAATTGGATTGAGATCTTGTGATTGTGTGGGACAACGAAGACGGGTAAAGTCAGCGTCATGTCTTTTGAACCATCTGACTGCAATGGCAGCTGTATGGCAAGGAGCTTTGGCGACCACATTGGCGAATTTTTAAAAATCTTTCTTTCTTGCAGTTCAGATTTTCCTCTTTCCAAAACAGTTTATCTTTTATAGAAAAAGGAAGCTCTCACCTATCATCTAAGGTCACATATTTTTTCTACCAAAATTTGTTTTTCATTTCAATTTACTGAAAACTTTTAATAAAAAAAAAACTATCCATCGCAAACATGATATCTCAAACTAATAGTGGTGTTTAGATAAAAAATAATTCAGTGAGTGTTTTAAATAATATGTGCAATGAAATGAACCAAAAGATTATTGTTGGTAAAATATTTTTTTCATTTGTAGTTGTATTTAGAAAAATTTTGTAAACTAATGGAAAAAAAAGACATATCTACGTCCTACTTTACCCTTTACTTCTTTTCATCTCAAAAGGATTTTTTAGTTTTTTGTTCATTTCATTCATCATTATATTCTATAATTGCTGCATTACAATTTTGTGTAGAGTGTTAACTGTTTCAGTAAAATTTCATTATAATCTACTGCAAATTTTCCTGTTTCTCAAAATATATTATGTTTTTAACTAATTTTGTTGAATTTTTAGTATTATGTCTTAAAACTGATAGTACATCAAAAAACCCTAGTTAAAAAAATCTAATTTTTCAAAATTTTTTCTTCGAACATAAGCGGATACCTTCAACAGCCTTGTGCATTCAGAAGTTCAAAGGCCCCATACAATGCCAAGAAATCATCCCCCAAAAAATATTGCCTCCACCAGCTTGAATTGCTGTGGCAGTTCATTTGGTGTCTGTGATTTCGTCCTGTTTTCTACAAAATCGTTCTCTGCCACCTGCATGATGTGATTAAAAACTTAATTCATCGAACCATATGACCGTTTTCTCGTTAATCACTATCCAGGGGCTTCTTTGTGAACCAGAGACGTCTTCTTTTGTTCAAACAGACATTAGAGGCTTTCAAATAAGTCAACGGCCACTAGAACTTGTACTGTGTTATGTGCAGCGAATAGCTCGTTCAGAGGCATTCGCGGTTGCTCCTTCATTAAGATTTCCCGCTAAGGCAATGAAGTGTGGTGCATGCTTTCGTGTTGCATGGTGTGAATGAAAACACATCAGATGACATGACCCTTTTCCAGTCATCTGCTATCCAATCTTTATGTGCCTTTGCAAATTGGAATCGTCTATTCTTGTTCAAAGGTGACAGCAGAGCTTTCAGACAAGTCATGTTCTCCCATAGCCTATACGGTGCAGTTTGTTCGTTCAAAGACATTCACAGTTCATTAAAATTCCCCGCTGTTTGACGTACTGTTGCTCATCTGTTGTTTGGTTGGTTAATTAAATATTAATGGCACAAAAGCCAAAAGTAGGCTATACTGCTCCACTCGTATAGTTTGAAACGGCAGCAAGTGAGAAAAAATATTTAAAGTATATTAAAATTAAAGTCGATAAAATAGTAGCAATCAATCCGAGAGATCAGTCAGGCAAAACAAATCCATTGTTGAAGAATAGCTATACAAAATGATAAAATCCGATTGCCTTTAAATAGTTAAAAATATACTGATGGGGAGATTCTCCCACTAATTCTCGTAAGTTAAGTGAAGTTTAGTTAAATTATGACATGCGATGAGAATTAAAGTTCGGCCCTCAGCTAGGATATGCTCTTCTGCTGGAGTAGACAACTCCTTTAAGTCTCCATTCCACTCGAGCTTTCTGTAGCTGGAATATTGTGACGATTACAAGCCTGACGTTGAGACTCAGCTTTCAGCTCGGTAGTCCACTCTTTGGACACTTTAATAACTGAACACTTCACAAGATCAGCCGTTTCGTTAATGCTGGACGCTTCGAGCGCCTAAAATCATCCCGTATTCAGACTCAGTTATGTCACGTTTTTTGCCCCTATCTCGGCCCACAATGCAATGGAGGGTTCACTTGTCTTGCATCCCTTTTTGTAGCTATCTAATACTGTAACTTAATAACTCCTTTTGCATAAAATTGTCAGATAGTCATAATAATTTGGCGAATCAGTGTATATATTTATTTATCCTGTTCATTCTTGTTATTCATCCAGTCAAGTTGAAATACATTATTTAAAATTTGTAGTCTGACACTCGACGTCAATACAATTTTTATTTCGGATATTAATTCATTAATTAAAATTTTCCAGTTATTTCTATTTGGTCACCAAATCCTTCGTCATGTTGGCAAAGGGTCCACAAGATTTAAGATTACTGTCGCAACACCCATCATAAATAATATAAAAAAGAAGAAATTGAATTAAAAATGTCTTTCTATATTACTTGTTTCTACATCTGCTTGTACACGAAAAGAAACAAATTGATGTTGACGGATTTGTCCAGCTTTTGATGCAAGTTTACAAATCCAGTCTAATAGCTTTATATCAAATTTTTATTTATCTAATGTAACGCTTTTTATTTTTGGGTTATTTTTCAAGTTTTATATTTATCAGTGTAGCACCATTAATGAATTTTCGTTGGTTGCAAAAATAAGGATTCATCAAGATCTCAAAACCGAATTTTTGCTATTACTAAATTGTCTTCTTTATTATTTTTCATTCATCAAAGATAAATAGTTTCCGATGATATTATTTTAAATTTGTATGAGAAGAATTCCAATTTCTATAAGAAGAGCACAGAATAATTTTAATTTCATCTTATTTTGTCAATTAAAACAAAGCTCAGATAATTACTTATCATCAGTTATATTTTTATACTCTTGCAGCTTTTTTTAAAAATCCATATTATACTTTATGTGAAAAAAACAATTCTTTGCAGAATTAGAGTTTTGGTGAAGTAACCGAAAAGTTCTCTTTCTGTTCTTTAATCAATATTTGAAAAAATGAAATCCTAAAATTTTGGTGCTCTCGCTTAATATTTGGCTGGTTGAGCGAATGATGATTGAAATACGAAGGAGAACGGATTCACAACTTCCTCTAGTTATAGATGATTGACATCTTTTTAATCAAATTAGAGTGTATCCAAAGATCTAGTATTTCCTCTTTCGATAGGTTTTTACATAATTTCTCAAATGCAATATATTGTGTTCAAATTCGTGCATGGCAAAATGCCTTTGGTTCATGTAATGTAATATAGCAAGGATCCTGATACACTTGTGAGAATGCGTTGTATTGTTGCTATTGTCACATTTCTTATACACAAATATATGATTTGCTGAAGTCTTCTAAGTGAAGATTGTTTGTAGACATACTAGACGCATTACTAATTTCATATTAAGTGAAGTCCATACCACCTTAGCCACCTTTGTTAGTATGAATAATATCTCATTGACAGGTAGAATCCATGCAGTATAGGTAGGAGATATTTACGATACATTACTGTTGCAAATATCACTTGCTAAGTTATATTGCTCATTGAAGCACATTTAGGATCCTGTATCAGTGTTGATGTATTCAAAATTGGAGCACATTTATGTCATAGGAATGTGATATTGGGGCAATATCTAAACTCATTGAAACTACCGAAGTTAATTCTAACACCAATGCAGCGATGTTGCTAGCCTATCAGATTGATATTGCAATACTTGTCACTCCTAGATAATTATGCCTTCTCATTACCTTTTCATAATCGTCCTAAGAGTATCATTTTGAAATAGGATTAAACCAAAACAAGCTTTGTCTGGATTCTTTTATTCATAGTACATACAACCTTGTAAATGTGTTGAAAGATTATATATTTGCTTTTTTTTTAGGATTATATGTTGAATTACAACTCTAATTTTTCCTGTTTATGGTACATGCAGAAGATATTCTTCTATTCATGGTAGATACAGCTTTCTAATTGCCCTGATGTACTATTGTTGTTTCTAGAATCATATAATAAATCATTACACAAATTTTCATTTTACTTTTCCTTGCCAGGCTATATAAAAGAATCGTAAAACAAGTATGCTTATGACTTTTATTTTGAAATCAGTGAGGTAAGTATTTGCTGACATTTATATTTCTTCGCTCATACCCTACCCCCCAGTTGCCACTTCCTGTTAATTAAGCGCACGAAATTACTTTCTTGCCCCGAGGTTATTTAATCGCACATCCCTTTTGATAGTTGCAAAAAAAGATACTTTAACAGTAGTTAATTGGAACGAAGTGTTTATATTGAGATCTCTTTACATCTATGAAATTAGGCAAGAATTAGCATTGCTGCAATAAATGCAATAAGAGCCCTTTTTTTAATATCTACCCAGATAAATAAGAAATAGATATCAGCAATGATATGAATGTCTTCATTTGAAAGACTGACATTTGCAGTTTCTGAGTGAATTGTTGATTAATTAGAAAAATTCACAAAAACGCTTGCAGACGCATTTCGAAGCATCAGCCGCCAGTAAATAGAGCCTCGCCAGATTTGCTAATCGAGATATTTTTAACAGCAGTTAGCAAACATGCCAAGTATTCGCCAAGAGGGGCTTTTTGGATCCCTCCCTCCTTTAGGTGAGGGGCCGGTGAAATATATTCACCTATAATTTAATATCAGTAAAATATATTATAATCGCTATCATTTAGATGAAATCTTCAACTTTTCGTAATTTTTTCATTTCCAGGACGATAAAGGAAAGTCATGTAATCGAAAAAACTAACATACTTAAATGAAAGGAAATATTTTTAGTTCAATGTTTTAAAAGCAAACTTTATAGTTATAACAAACTAAAGACAGAAATCTTATTATTTTTCATATACATTATTATGAAATATAAAATATGAAAAGAATTGTGATTGTACACATTTTCATATATATAGTAAATAATTCTAATGTAAAGTCTAGCCTATTTATTATTATAAATAAATATGATGCAGGTCAATTCCCAAGGAAGATTATGCATGAAAGACAAGTTTGAAATTTCAAACTTTTTCTAGTCATCGAAATATTCTAAATGAATTGGAATTTTCTTGGGGATTAAATATAGAGATAGGATGTCTCTTGATAATACTGAAGTAAGGATTAGTGACAACTCTACTAATGCTGAGTTCTTTAAAGCTACTCTTAATACTTTAAAAAAATCGAAGTCAGATTTTTTGAAATCACTTTATATTATTTTCGTTTATTTATTGGTTAAAAAGCTAGGTATAAAAAAATCAGTGTTTGATACGATGAACGAATAGTTTTTTCAACAATTACTGGAATCTTAAGCAACGTAAAAACTGTCATATTTTAACAGAGATAGGTCCATGTAGTCATAAATAGCGATACGTTACGAAAGACTTAATGTTTGAGAACTACTTTTTACTTTGCTTCATTCCCGTTTGTGATTAAAATATTCCGAATTCAGTACGGAAAGTAGATTTTCAGCTTTAAGGCAGAAGTGACTAGAGTTCGAAACTTGATTGATTCTTCTTTATTCTAAGAAAAGTCAAGCTTTCCTTTGACATTGTACATTCAAGTACTAGGAGGGATGAAAGAACCACGTCACATCCTTGTTGTCTGTTCAAAATTGTAAACGACCCTCTAATATTACTTCAAATCAGACACCAATGAAGAATCTGATCAATAGATGAACTTCTGCGTGTTTCCTGGAAATCGGAATAAAATAGCATAAAATTCTTTTTAACTGTAAATATAAATAAAGGTTAAAAATTCATGTTTCTTGATGAGTTATAATTTAAATAAATTAGTTTTTTTTCTATTCGTATGCTAAAAATTGAAAATCTGAAACAATTCATATGGCCTAGATAAATTCCTGACAATACAATGAAAATTTTGAAATATATGCATTTTATTTTAAATTTCAAGGCTACGTTTAAAGTATTTTTTGCATTTACTATTTTGTTTAAGGACGTAGAAAAAGCAGTTTCAGAATTTTAACAAAAATATTACACCGATTCCGTACCTATACTATGTATTTAGGTACCTAGATATTCATAAACTTTTAAAATATAGAAACTGGTACCGTATGATAAAAAAGGATATCTCCACTAATTTTCCACAACATGATTTTTAAATTTAGGTACTGATTAGGTAAAAATTTACTTAGTAAGATGAATGAGAAATTTTATGATTAATTTTTAGAGGTATTATACAACTTAGAAGTATATTATTATGTAATTGCAAATCTACAAATTATCGAATTCTAACAATTTCTTATTTAAAAACAAATTCTTTAAGAAACAAGAATCTTATAATAAAAATAGGTTTGTATTTGACACAAAGTATTATATTTACTTGAGGAAAATCTTTGTTTACAATTCAGATATTGATGATTTTGATTGGAGCAATTTTAAACATATTTTAGTTTCTTTGGTCGTTTTCCGTCTAATCTTGTTTAAACTGGATAGCAGATATACTTCTGTGGACGATTTCAGCTTTTTCAGTTATGATTTTTATCATTCTAGAGAGATATCAATTTTCTATTATATAATGATTTTACTGTAATTATAATATCATAAATATATTTTTATTAATTTATTCTTTTCGCTGTTCAATTAATTATACTTATTTTACTTCTCGGTGTTTATGTTGGACACAATTCATTATTTTATGAAATTTAGTCGTTTTTATTTGTTACACATTTTTATCATGTTAGTAGGTTGCTTTGATTTCGATACATTTTTCCCTTCTGTTTCTCTACATTCAATTATTTTACCTATGACCGGAGAGATATTGGTGTAAGCGAAACTTATTCATTATATGGGGAGCTGTGAGATACATACGAATTAGCTACCAATCTATGAATTAACGATTTTGTTTTTGTATCGATTTAATAATAGTTCAGACTGAACAATAAACAGATGAATTAATTTCTCACTCTAATCGACCATTAACTGCATGCCCATAGCCACATTTAAACGAAATCCTAGCGCCAGTTTCCGATTTAGACTGTTATTGAAAGTAAGCGGTTATGTTGATTGAGTGTGTGACATAGTATAATTCAAGATGACTGTGTAATAACTGCAAAGAAATTGCTCAAAGCTCTTGAACTCCTGCAAAATTAATAATAACTTGGCTTCAGCAAGAGCATTAAGATGCATGATGTTCATAGCTAACTTAGTATTCTGCAGGGCATATTTGCTACCATCATTGAAGTAGAATTATTTCACCATTATTTGAAATTCTTGAAAGAATATCAGGATAGGCAAAAGGAGTATTACTTGTGCATTTGGTAGAGTATTTTTCAGATTTGAGTCACAGGCCATGGTGGCCTTGTGGTAAGGTCTCGTCTTGTGAGTCGTAGGGTTTCAGGTTCGAAACCCAATTCCACCGAAGAATCGTCTTGTAAAGATGGGCGCCTATTTCTCGTTAAATCCGTCAGGACCAAATGTTCTCCCGCTGGTCTGGTGTGAAGATTTGGGGGGAAGCCAGCTCAGGAGTCGTGCTCGTCATCTGACTGGTCCATCTGAAAACAGCCTTAGTTTGCTTTGAAATAGAACGGTAATATAACTAAACTGAAAGAGAATTGAATCCCCAAGAATTATTATAAATCCAAATTTTCATCTTAATGGTTCGGATTTGCTGTTAACTAGACTAATAGTAGCTATACAACATTTGTTAGAACAAAACAAGGTGAATGAAATCTATTCATTGAAATTATTTTTCGTTATTTTTTATCCTATAAAATTAGTTTGTGTTTCGTGGGACTTGGACGATATCCTATCTTGTAAAATATTGATTCGATAGAAAAAAATGAGACAAAATTTCACTTTATAATCCAAAAGCTAGTAAAAAAAGGGCAATAAATATTGTATCTTTTTTAATTTTGTCATCGAACGCATTTCAGTGTACTGATTATACTTGAGAAAAATTAATATCCTCGAATAAAATATATTTGAATGAAATACACTGGACAATAAAGATTCTAGAAATAAACAATATTTCTACGTACGATTCTGTGTATTATTATATCAAGAAAACTTTTGAATGAGGTCCACATTAATAAGCGAAAAGAGAGCTTAATTGCTATGAATTACAGGCGTGTAAAATTTAAAATAGAGATCATTAATTTATTATTGTATATTAATCCTACTGATTATTTCAATAAAATTGTAATCCTCCCTATTAGCTATAGAATAAGAGAATTCTAGTGGGCAAATTCTGAGAGGTAATTAAGAGATTTGAAATATTCTCAGATATTTTTTATACATCTTGAAATGTGTTGCATGGTTTGTATAAAATAGTAATTTCAAATATGAAGGCAAAATCTATGTCTGATAGAAATTAATCTTTAGGAAAGTATCCATTGCATATCCGTGGTAAAAAAAAATACCACCAACGTACTCGCAAATTCCTCCAATCGGGAGATGAAAGTTGCAGTTAAGTCTCCAAGGACACTGTTTCCAAAATACAGAATTTCATCTCTTTAATAAATTGCACGCTTTCCGTCTGGACGTTAAAAATGAATACATTTTAATCACGCCATGGAAGCAGACGTTGTTGGTTTTTCATTTTGCTGCGGATTTCGGTCTTCTCAAGTTCAGAGAATAATTCCAAAGCATTGGATCTTTTGGTTTTGGGTAACAGATCTTCTTAAAGGATCTTTAAGAATTAGTTTAGAAAATATGCCAGACGACTTCCTGTTTTTAATCTGCGTTTAGTTCGTGAAAGGAAGGTTGGGGTAGAAGAATTAGGAGGGGAAAATAGGTCATCGGAGTAAGGAAGAAAATTTTACAAACATTATGAAAAGGAAATTTGAAATTCGTTAAGAAAGATTTTCTTTACTTAGAAACAAATAATTTAGTATAAAAAATGTTTCTGCGAAAGTCAGTATTTTTTTTTTCATTATTTTTTGTGAGTAGATTTTACATAAATAAATATTTAAAAATATTTTTTGTTGAATCAATACTTTTTAATAATCACTTCCAATGCATTCAATATAATTGCGTGGTTTCTATGCTATTGTATTGGAATTATAATAAGTCATTAGAATTATATTGTATTGGAATTACGCAGGTCAACATTGGAATTATCGTTATTTCGATTTCCAATAACATAAAAAAATTCTACAATCGAATTTTGATTGGAAAATTTTAAAATATATAAATCTGTTATGAAATTAATTGAAACTAAAATTATCCCAATATAATAAAAAAACTAAATATTATAAATATTTTATTATTTTCCATAAAAAACTTTTTCTAAAAAAATTTTTAAAATTAGAATCATACTTTTATAGAACTCAGATACAAATTACATTTACCATAGAGTTAAATATGTATTAGTTTTAATACATACCTACGATTTAAAACTTTATGCTCGAATTTTGATTTTGAAAAATTGACATAGTGATTGAATATTCGATTTTTTTTTACTTACAACAGCAGCAATTTTATTTAAATAAAGTCGAATATACTTAATTTTTTACTATTTGAGTTTGACAGCTATATTTCTTTAATTCAAAATGCTTACTAAAAAAAGTGCTATTCAGTAAGATGGCTCTGTAAAAGACAGCAAAGAGATTTTTAAAAATGCATATGTGCTTTATATATGGAAGAAGAGAAAAAAATAAGCAAACAAACGATAAAAGGACGTGGCAGAATCCCCCAATGAAAATAGACTAGATAGCCTCCTTTTACAAAAACCTTGGACCTACAGACAAATAAAACTAAAACAAAAAATAAGAGTCTTCTTCTCGAGTCTTAATGGAAATAATTACGAAATGAAATCCCTCTCCGAGCAAACGATAGTGGACATTTGGGGACTGGCGGGGAAGAAGGATCTGTTTTGGATAGTTCCCACTGGAGGTAGCAAGTGTGGATAGAAAAGGGGTTGAAGACTCTGAGGGGGGGTTGGCAGGGGTGAAGAAGTAGAAGCAAAGTGTTCTCTTGACATCAACAGCTCGGCAGGAATCAGAGTCTTTCCATCGATCTAGATGCCTCCCTCTTCTTCATCTTCTGCCCCCCCCTTGCAAAGATACTGCACTGGAAGAGGTTGCAGCTGTATCATCATCGACGGGATGGCAGAGAACCGCCGGAGGGGGACGAGGGGGGGCAGCCAGTGGAAGTTCTGGTGGGTTGCCAAATCCACGTACTTAATACGCGATGACCCTGAACATTCGCAGGCAGCAGATCATCGTTGGACGGAGAGACGGATGTGTCTTGATTTTGAAAGTGGAAATTTTCTCTCTCTCCCCGGAATAACAAGGGCGGACTGCTGCCTAACGATTATTTTGAGCTTTATCTTTCCTTCGCCTGAAGAACCCCCCCCCCTCCCTAATATGTTTGAATCGGAAGAAAGAAGATCAGTATTTCTCGGGGTCTGACTCTAGATCGGACACTTTAATGTGAGTAATTGTTTATGGTGTGGTGGGTTCTCGTCACCCTCTGTTTGTGAGGCGAAGTTGGGGAGAAAAATCTGTTAATAATTCGAGTGTCTTTAATTGATGGAAGAAAATAATATTTTGGGAAAACAATAAATTTTATGAGTGAATATAACTTTGAAAAATATTTGGTAGCAGGGGTTTATAGTAAAGATAACTGGCACCCGTTATTAGGTGGTGTCATATATTTTTATAACCGAGATACCAAAAATCATGCAACATTAAACGATTAAATTTCTAAAAACTAATCATTTTGTTATTGCTACGTCTTTCTGAGTAAGTACAATTTGGGCTTTTGCTAGTATTTGCAAATTTCGAATGCTTATGATAATGAAGTTAATCTTGATCACGCTTTTAGCTATAACAATAGTTGGCTTATCATAAATAAAAACTGTTACAATTTAGAGCCATCGATTACCATAGGTGTGCTAGAAAGGGAAATGCCAAAAAGGATAAAAAAGAAAGTTGTTAGTTGATTTTCATTACAGTTGATTGTCCTCAGATTAACAGTTAATACTGAGGAGCATGCTTTGTCTCTCCAAATGTATGAAAAAAAGTGTTTAGGAGAATTTAAATAAATATCTTTCATAAAATAAAAATACATTTTCAAGAAATGAATAAATTCTTATATAAGATAAATTACTTTATGTTAAGTTTATTCTAAAATGTTTTCTTTATCGAATGGATTATATCTCCTTTTAATGATACAATTCAGCATTCAAAACAATACAAAACGGGCTAGTGTTCTAAATTAAGAACTTTAAAGTTAAATTCTAAAAGGTAAATTTATGAATTTAATGAAATATTTAAAAGGTTTGAAGAAATTTCTACACCTGCTAAACTGCTCCTTCAATATTGTTGTTAAAACTTTAAATTACGGGAATATCTTCCACTATCTTTTTCTCAAACTTTCTTATGAAGTTGTTAATTTTTTTCTGCACTAAAATTGTGGACTTTGCAGAGGTCAAAATGCTCTCACTTTGTGTGTTCTTCGTTGTATAGTAGAGTATCGGTATATATAAACCCTAATGCATGACACCAGTGAACCATAATAACTAAACATCGACTTTTTCGGCTAGACTATCTTTCGCGATTAATCGCTGAATTACAATGAATAGGTTAGTACACAAACACAATAAAAGCGAAT
>JAPMOQ010006428.1:527673-559990 GCA_026543055.1 Argiope trifasciata | reverse complement strand
AAAAAAATGCTAAACCTTTTTTAAAATCCTCGTAATAAGTGGGCCATTTGAGATTTAATACAATAGAGAGCGTAACATAAGAATAATTAATTCAAACAACAACAACAGAAAAATGCTCAAAAGTATGCTCCAGTGCAGTTCTGCATAATTTATTCAGACTGACCTGAAAACGATTGTTGAAGCAAAGTGATACTAAAAAAATAGGCTAACTGAATGAATGGGTTACGTAAAAAATGGGAAAAGCAGGGTAACCAAATGAATTATCAATGAAATCTATAAGAAAAGAAAATTAATTTTCTGACTAAATCATTAACATGTCAATCTTTCATCTTTGTCATCAGTTCAAGTCGTTCATTCAGTCCAAATTTGAAATCATTCTGAGTTCTTTTTTATGACATTCTGAATGTGGAACCTTAATTGTATCGCCCCGTACATATACGCTAATTGCTTATCAGTGGAATTTAAATGCATATCAATAAAATATTATATAGCTGACGAATTCATTTATGGGAATATTGATTATGTTTTCCTACGATTTATTTGTAATGTGCGCAATGGAAATCACATGAGGATAATGAGCTTTAAATCCACTTAAAGGTTTGAATTACTCATAATTTTATTTCGTTTCGGGAAAACTGTATGTTTGATCTAAGCATCCATAGCTTTATCAATAAAATATAATGTTTATATGTTTCTCAGTAACATTAAAAATTAACATGATCCATAGCATTAGTATTAGCCAAAAACAAAATATAATGAAAAAGTCCTGCATTCGGAATGTAGCTACAAAATATATTGGAAAAAACTTTCTTTATGAATAATGATTTGAATGATTTCAAAATAAGCAAGAAGGGATTCTTCATAACGATTTTTTCTTTGAAACTAGAATTATCGGAAAAATTCAATAATAAGCAACACTGACCAGAATCTATTGCTTGGTGATAAAGCTGGTCAACTGCAAAAGTAAGTGGCGTATTATAAGAAAGTGGTTTGTAAATTTCTTTGATTTATCTGCATCTTCTATTTTTATCATCCTTCCGATTTCAAATTACTGGAGATACCCAAAGGGAATTAGCTCATGTCCGTTCTCGTACAGTAAAACTAAGTAAGTTCATTATCTATTTCGAAAGCCCACTGAAGCAGAAAAGAATAAGTGCCACTTATCTGTAAAGGGGCCTTTCTCCAGTTTCTTCTCGACATGAAGCGTCCCTCACCAATATATAGACACAAACATTATTTTAACGTTCTTTTTTCCTTAAGACATCGTGCAGTGAGAAGAAACTCATCTGGCAAACATCACAGTTGGTTCAACACGGAAGGACGTCAAGTTCTTCTCAAGATCTGATTGGCTACCTTATCTTTCTCTGAACTTTGTGGCATAAAAAATAATTCAAATTTTATCCTTACAAAGATATAAAATTGAGGCAGTATACTATATAAATTTAAACAAGTTCTGGTAATAGTGAAGACTGTCGCCCAGAATGAGCTAAAAGTTCAAGAAAGAGATTCAGAAATATTTTTGCTTGAAGAACTAGAAACACTTTAAAGATATCATATGTTCTTCTTAAGGTTTTGTTGTTATTGTTTTCAATGGCACTTGTCGTTTACATGGCCGCTGATCGCTGTCAGCGATTTTAAGCCAAAAAGAGACTCCCTCGTTTTTCAGTAGCACCAACTAGGACCGACTTAGAGTACGACTTAGCTACTTCATGCTTCATATTCGCTTGCACAAACCCATTTTACTGGTGAGTACATTCACAGTGGTCATAGATAGAGTACAGAATAACACCCATGCCCGAACTGGGATGAGTAGAACACTAGGGGAGACAAGCTACCCCTAAGCCAGGGCGTCGGCTCTTAACGTTTTAATATTCTAAAAGTAACAGGGCTTATTTTGTCGGAAAGAAAATGAAATTTATGGTGTATGAAACTGCTGGCATGCTTAACCGACGTAAATCCTTTAGAACTTGTATGGGACAAAGCGAGTTGTTCAATAAAAACCGCCTCTAAATATCTGAAATCCAGAAATTGATCTTGATAAGAAATGAGAAAAAAATTCAGAATTCTCACTAACCGTTTCGTAAATTCCAATCTAAGCCAGTATCCAGATATTATAGCTGCTCTTGAAAATATGAGCACTATTCATATCTTATGAAAATCTGAAGAAGATATTTTTTTTTCATTTTATATATTGATCTAACATGGCCACAAAAAATAACTAAAAAGTGGAAAGATCCAGATTAAGGGACCAGAAAGTATGGGACAAGATACTGAAGAAGAATTGCTGTGCAGGTGGATCTGGTACAAATTAAATCCGTCCTCCAAAAGGTCCTCCTGCTTGTATGAGGCTGAAGTTTGGAGAAGGGCACTAACTCATTTTTGGTCTTTGTTTTGATGTGACTCAAATTGTCGATCCCAAAATATGTTTGGCGTTGTTTTAAAATCGGACGTTAATATACCTGAACTATGAGTTCTGATTTTTGAATAAGCTTAGCTGATGCTTTAAAGTATTTTTTAAATGCAAAGCATAGAAATCTTTCAGCTAAATTCAGAAATCTCATTTATGGTTGTAACTGCTTCGGTTTATCAGCCACTTCAGGTGAATTGAGATTTATGCATTCTCAGGCCCTGCTTTTGCTTACTTTTTGCATTAAGTCATATTTTATTTAGTTCACTTTTGAATCCTGCGAGCGTATTTAATTAGATTCAATAAAATTTGCACATTACTATTGTTAGAAATTTGTCAGATCCATGCAGAAGATATTTGGATCTGGACCCTTTGATTCAGTCTTTGTGTTTTTTTTCCATTTCCAACCCACAATCTCAAGAAACAACCCATAAACAGGATTCGAACCCGGCCTTTCAAAGCTAGGTTATTTGTTTTTGGCAGCATTTACGATGCAAATTGGGGGAGCTCGAATCGTATAAATGCGTGTACTTTAAAAATCCTTAAGGAAAGGAGCAGCAAACAGATATCGGAGTACGTGGTTGACCTGCTGTACAGCCAAATTAAGAAGATTTGCCGAGTTTTTATGTTGAAAAATTGAGGTTCGAATCTGTTTCAAAGGTTGTGCTCCAAAATTTGGTGAAGTTAACTTTATTTAAAATTCTGCCTATTATCCAAGAACGACCTAATGAATTTTTACTTCAATAAATGTGGTTTTCATGGATACTGCTCTCCTCATCCTCGACAATATATTCCAGCTTTGCTAACTTACGGGTCAGTATAACCTGAATGACAGCAACAATATGATACAACAATGTGCAAGTATTGTTTTCAATTCTATTTAAAATGTAATATTTTTGGAATGTTAGGAAAAAGAGGTATAAATAATAAGGCATTCAGTTGTCGTCTCTGAATCTATAATTATTTTTTTATAATATATAGTTTTATTCGAATGATGATAAGCAAGGTTATCTTTTAAAAAGGATGTAAAAGAAAAATATTGTTCGATACGTAAAACCTGTTAAAGGGAAATACCATTTTGAGAGTTGATTGAGCTCGTTTTTTAAAAATATGAAAAACAATCGAGAGGCTTCAATAACAAAACACATAAATGTTATTCGAATGAACATTTTTCTATGGATTATAAGCAATATGGAATAACATAGGTGAGAGAATGCTGCCAAAGCTTCAGTATTCGAAAATTTTAACTACTAACTACATTCTATTTATATTTGAAATAGCTTTTGAATACTGTAATGATGCAAATATGATAAATTAGCAATTCGAATTTCGCGATTCTATAATTAAACATTAAGTAAGACAATTAATCACAATTATTCCATGAGGTCAGTTAGTTATTAGTTATAAAGAATTTTATGAGTTTTGTAGAAAAGTTATTCATTTGCATTTCCGATGTGTCTTAACGGAATTGCTTCGTAGATAATAAATTGATAATTATTTCTAATAAATTTAGCTGTATGTCACTAAGTAACTAATATGAATATAAAAATTATTAATGAGAAATGTCCATAAATGAGAATTTATACATCTTTTCCAAACAGAGCAATTTTTATATATTTTATATTCAAGACAAAAATTTAATATATATATTTTTTATTTTTCTTGGTTTTTTTTCCATGTTTGTGAAGAAGGAATTTCCTACCCGATTTTTCACTTGCTATCAGATAAGCAGATATTTAAAAATTTCATATATTATCTCTTATTCCATAACCTCATAATATTTTAATATTTTTCTAATCACAGTTATTATTTAATATAATTATTTAATCATTCTCATTCGATGATTGTGGTGCCATTTTGTAATGAATTTATTTCAAGATTCCGTGACATTAATAATAACTATAAGGTAGGAACTGAAGAATTTAAAGAAATATAAGTTTTTAGTGCAATAGTAATTAAAGTGCAATTAGTAATAAAAGTTCATTAAAAATTTCCTTGCATTTAATTACTTAGATTAATAATAACAAAGAATATCAACTTTTTCTGAAAGTTGGGGATTATTTTCTAGTGTATCAGATTCATTGAAATATATTGAATTGGAAACCATCGAAGTTTAATTTTAGTCTGGGCTTTCTCAATTCCCTCAATGGTAAGGGATGTCTGACATTTCGATTGTGACTGCGAGAAGTTTATTAATGTCAAAGAAAAACACGTTTCATGTAATTAACTGTCCGCTTCTTATCCAAAGTTTTTATGCAAACCATTTAATAACTGCGGATCGTTTGCAGTCATTGAGACACAAGGGAGGAAGTTAATTATGATGTCAAACGCTGCTCATGAACTTTAGAAATTCCAAACAGGAAGACCTATTCAGTATTCAGACCCGCACTGGTCGTTAATTGGCCGTGTTGATCAACAGTATTGATCCGACCCACGCTCGTAATAAAGTCAAAATTGCAGTTCACTTTTCGTGACGTCCCCCAGGCTCTCTGATGATTCATTTAAGATTATTTTCTTTATTGTGTTTACGGTCTGGTATGGTGTTTCTGTCTTTTATCTGTGTGAATGTTCCCCTTTTTGAAAGGGGCTGTGATGCATGAAGTAGCTTGGTCCTAGTTGGCGCTACTGAAAAGAACAGGAGATGCTTAATCGGAGACAGATAACTGTCAGCAGGCTTGTAAAATGCCATAAGTCACAACAAATCTATTGTCATTTTCTGAAATAAATTTGCTTATCATTTATAATAGTTTTATATGTACCACCACTTTTTTAAACTCATTTGTTACAAAATCATTAAAAAAGAAACGAAACAACCATTTATTGTTATAATGTTTGACAAAATCTAAAATAAATAAGAAGCGCTCATATATTAAAATCATAGACATTATTATTATTTCTATTTGTTTAACATTAAATATGCAAAACAAAGCCCTTATTGTAATACTATTTACAGTTATCTTTTTTACCATAAAAAAAACCGAATATATTGTTTAGTATTGCTGGATGCAAAATCTACTAGGTAGGAGGAACTTTGAAATACAGTTCCTCTTCACGAATATCAGATTTCTCAGAACATAAAAACATGCTTCAAGGTATATGAGACAAGATGAAAAAAACTTTTGACTTTAAGGAATAACTTGACCAAACAATGGACTTTACCTTGCTAGTCAAAGACAGCTGCAGTGGATATCTCTACTACATTTCCTTTGTTCGATTTAAAGAGGGAAGAAATATTGACCAGCGACGTGCACAGCGGAAACCCAGAAGCGGTCAAGAAACTTTAGCATCCACACAATGAAGGGGAATCGAGCACGACAATGAAGTCCGGCATAACTTTCTCTCTGAAAATCCGGAACAATACTCAATTCACTGTTGTATGTTATAAAAAAGTAGAAGTCGTATAAGACAGAGAAGGAGGGAAAAAAAGTTCATTACAATACTTCGATTCAGTTTTTCTTTTTTCTCCCAGAATGCACCGAGTATACTTCGAGCGGGAAAAGAAAAAAGAAATCTAAAACGTAGAAGTGGGAGAAAATAGTATAAGGAGCGGGAAATTTTTCCTGGGCCTCATTGATTTCACCTCTTTTTTCGTCTGCAAGACCCCTCAAACATACTCTGCCCTTCGATGATCGCGAGGGCACAGTTTCTTTTTATGATTACGACCACCAGACGATAGATGTCATCGTCTGAAGACGTTCTTTTATTTTTGAGAGCACTTTTATAGTCGCCCTCGGTGCCTGGAACTTGGACCAACTCGTTTCATCTTTCTGGAAATCACGGGCATTCCAGAATTTCACCTCCATCCATTGGAGGAATAACAGCCCCCTGAATTCTTGAATAAGCTTTCGGGTTGTCTTTTATTTTTGCTGTAAATTATTTTCAGACTGATCCCACTGTCTAATGTCAGCGGGCAATTTTTGCAAATTGCTTAACGGCCTGGAAATTGTGGAAACTCTATATCTGCGACCGCTGTTCCGCTGTGAATCGATTTCAAATGATTTTCTTCCCAACGATTTTCAGTTGCTATTATATTACCCTGTCTAGATGTATTTTTTCAGTGTTTGGTTGAAGAGATTCATAGATTTCATTAGAAAAAAAAAGAATACTGATAGCTTCATCTCATATTTTTTTTACAAAATAATGATGTGCATTTTATTTTTAAATGTAGCAGAAATCATAATCTTCAAACATATTTTACGAGTTGATTTTTTTTTTTTGCTTGAAAAAAAGTCGACTTGTTACAGACGGATTTATTTGTTTACAGTCAATTCAATTAATTAATTTTTCCTTAATTTATTGCAGAAAAAAATGCTAATATAATTTAAACTTCATTTTCTCTGTTTCATACCATCATCACTTGAAACAGTAACTTACTGACTGAAATACAGCATTTACTTGATATACACAACAAATAAGATGGAAAATGAAATCAACTATCATGAAAATTGTCATGTAAATAATCAAGTATCAGAGATTCAATTTCAGAGGAATTTTCTACAACAAAGTGGGATTTTGTCTTCAAGACAAAAAACTAAAGAAATCTTTGATCTTAAAAATGAAAAACTCAGTACGATAGGATAGCAATTGGTAACATAATAGGAAATACAACATAAACAGAAGATTTTGAAGATACATAGTGCGTAATAATTTTTGGTAAATTAATACTATGTTCTGAATTTCAAAAAATTAGCAGTTAATTCAAATAATTATTTAAGGAATTTATAAAAATAATTCAATTTATCATTGACTGATATTATTTAACATACATAAAAAACTCATTTTTCAAATTAATAATTCTACAGATATGAAGGGAAAAAAATTTTATCAAAAATTTTCTACTATCATCATTTTAATCACCACATACTATTAGAAAGATAGTGAACTAGCAATATATGGTTAAATGACACTTTTTTTAAATATAATAAAATAGTATTGTGATAAAAAAATATGCAAAAGTCTTTATAATTCAGTTCTCTAATCGTTGATGAACGTACAGTTTTGCTTCATAAGGAAATTTAGATTTCGATTTTTAATAAAAATTTCTAGTAAATAAATAAATAATAACAAAAGTATCTTGTATACATATTCTTGGCGAATTACTCTTATTGGGAAGTGTTTTCCTATCAAAATATCAGGTTTTGGACTGTGGTGTTAATTAAATGAATTGTAAGCGTTACAAGGTAAAAAAAAAGTGAGGTGACTTACATAAAATATATCTCAACATATACATAAATATTACATAATGCATAATGTTATCCTGGATCTATAAATCGTATTTTAGCAAAAATAAATTAATTTGAATGTATATTCATTTAAAGATCATTGAGTAAATCATTATATAAAACATTTGCCTAATAACAACATATCATTAAACTACAGGTGTTCACAATTGCAGAGGGCAACACCATTCAAAGAGCCTGGAGAATACCTGATTTAAAAAAAAATGCATGCGATTAAAATTCAGTGATGCTGGCTCCTATCAGTATTTCAATCTATTGAAAGTCAAATCTGTCGCAAAATAATAAGCATGGGTGAAATTATTGTTCACTTTTCCTCCTTCTTTTATCTGCTTGGTTCGATCAAAACTAAACGTGAATTGCACAATCTATTTTGCGAGTATCAATAAACTTCCTCCAGACATGCGCGACACAAAAACAACAGGCGCACCCTATCAATGACAGCCACCGAAGCCGTGTCAGCCTCCCTTTGAATGGAACTTTAATTAAGTCAACTAACTAATTAAAACTAAATGATCCCACTACTTTTACCCATCCTTCTTTCTAGCCACCTAACTATCCCGTCTCCGCTGAAGGCCAAAAATAAAGCGGCACAAGCCGAGACGAGTTGCATTTACTAATCTAACATGGCTTTTGTTGAGGGCCAGAACATGCCCAAAGGCGGGCCAGCCAGCCAGTATCTTTCCGACCGCTCTCTACATCCGGATGAATCGAACTGAATTCTCGCCACCCCATTCCCACTCCCTCGTCCTCGGTGCACAATAAGGCGTAACCCTTTTGTGCCATAGTCACCTGCTCCACGGCACGATACAGAAAGGGTAGGGCGGCATAGCACACGTCACGCAACAATTCAACCTCCCCCCGTCCTTTTACAAACTCCCTGGCAGAACGCCAGGCTCCTTCTGTTAGCGACGACGCCTTTAACGAGAGGCAAGAGGGAAAAAAAGTAGGAGACCTAGAGTACGTTGTTTGCCTAGTACAGATATTACGCCTCATTATGCACGTGGAGAAAGAAGAAGATTAGGGAATCCTCTTTCCCATGCGTCTGTCCTCTTTTGCCCGTGCCTCTTCCCCACCCTCTTCCATTTTTCCCCCTATCTTTTCCTTACTATTATTATTCAGACTCTATTTTCCGCCGGTATTTATTTATTTGCCAGCATGTTGTCTTGCCTCTTTGCTGTCCTTTTGAGCATAACTAGGAAATTCGCAAACACGTGAGGGAACGTTTTGGGGGTAATTTTTTTCCTCTTTCAGCCCTTTATTATTATTATTTTTTGGGAAGATGCGTGGGTGCAGGTTCTTGTTGTGCGGGAATAGTGAAAAGATGGATTTAAATGCCGGGCTGTTTATGAAGTATGAAATGTGCACCGGCGTAGATTTCCAACCAGGAAAGTGGTGTGACATTTGCAGGTCGTGACATGAATAGCAAAATAAGAACAGGAAAGCTTTCGGATGAAATAAAATGTGTGTTATTCGTCAAGAAAGTGAATGAATTTAATAACTTCTGAAAGTTGTCGTTATTAAATATTTATTATTTCAAAAAGATATTTTGTGAACTGTAATATACTGTGATATTAATTTCTAAAATAGAAAAATATATATCGCTATAGGAACCATTACTTTTCCATGTTCCATTATCATTTCTACCCAAAGCTTCTTTAAAGGGATTTGTTTCAAAAAATCAAATGAACTGTGAATTTATTTTTCATGTATGCTATTAAAATAAATACAATAACTTAATAAAAACTTATATCATTTCAAGAGTCATGTTTAATGTATTATATGTAATATGATATATAGGATATATTTTAGGTTACAATAATTTATGTGGAATATATATGCATTGTCTAGAAAAAAAATAAAAAGATCATTTAATGATTTAAAGAAAAAATGTTTCTGCTATTTTTTGGAGAAATTTAGAATAAGCTTTTCTGAAATGCATAGCATTCACAAATTCGGCTTACAAAATTAATTATATCCAGTTAAACCATTTAGAGGCTTTCCAAAATACTTGTGAATATTTTAATTACTCCAATACTTGAAACACGGTCTTTTATCAATCTCCAGAACCCTAAATCAGAGAGATTAAGTCGGGTGAACGAGGAGAAAGGCATCCGGAAAAGCTCTGGATGTTACAAGATTTTCGCCAAAAGTAGCAGTTTTTTGACTTGGCACTCAGTGTAGATAATTTTTCCATCTTGTTTAAAGACAGCAATCTGGAATCATTGCTATTCCTGTAAATTAGGAATGGTTTGCTGCTGAAGAAGTTCACTGTATCGAGCACTCGTGACAAAACATATTTTTGGACCCTCAGGAGTAAGAGATTCAGTGAAAAACGGTCCGAGGTTAGAATCCCCAATAAATGCATAACATACAGTGACGTACTGGCACTGGCCATTAGGATGTGAAGCACCTCTTTTAAGCTACAGTATTCATTCAATGCAGCTGAGCTATTGCTGCCGGTTTGGCTACCCAACTTTATCGGGTCGGTCTAATGCCACTTGGTCATATCAAGCCGAATGAGAGTAGCTCTTTCGAATGAAGACAGAAGCGTGCGCCTTTCTTTCTTAACGAACACCGGTAAGGTGAAAGTCCGACTTAGACTGAACAAACACGACACAACCCTTTTTAGGAGGCGTTAAACTCATTCATCCATCCGCGAGTCAGAATTTAGATCCTAAATCAGAGACGAACTCATCCGTAATTTAGTACCTCCCAGAGGTATAATTTGTCATGTGAACTTGGAGAACTTTGCAGTCACGACGTACTTAACGTGCCCTAACTACCCTTAGCCAACACGGCAGTCTTTGGCCGAGAGGAGAAAAGAACTCACTACCTTCTGGTTACGAGACTGACGCTCTGTCAACCAAACTACCACGGCCCTATCCAGCTTCATACCCAGTAAATCTCGATCTTTCTTCTGTAAAGGCATGATTAACAATGACAAACACGCGCAGAATGATTATCTGGTTCTGACTGCAAGTTTCTTTATAGATTTCATCAATTTGTATAAGGAATTTTTAAAACGTATCTGTGATGATCAAAATTTGAATTAGTTTTTGTTGCAAAAATCTTATTTCCATACTCATTGTAGTTTGTAAATCAAATGCCATCAAACTCAGAGGGGTAAGACGCGTTCTAGAAGTGTTTGAACAAGGTCACTTTCATTATAACCACCCTGTATAAATCTAAATCTATACAAATACGTAAGTAGTTTATCAGTTTGGGAAAAGTGAAACTCATTCTGACTTTAAAATGTTTTTGTTATAGCTAATCCTAATGCGAATTCTTAATGAGCCCCTTTCTGAGAGTGAAATAAATGACTCGGATAAAAAATGTTCAATGTTGCAAACTCGTATTTCCATTTCTGCTTTTCTCGCATTTAATTAATTAAATTATTTTAATAACAAGAGTTTCCTTAGTTAGTTAATTTCTATTGAAATTTCTTTCCTAATAAATCTCTTACATAAAGAACTTCTTACGTATTCATAATAATACAACCAATTTTCTTAATACAGTTATTAAGTGCAGCTTTAAATAGCCATTTCCATAATAGTTTGGAAGAAATATAAAATTGTGAGTAATTTTAAATACCAGTGATTAAAAATAAGTTATTTTGTATTACTTAAATTCAATTCTCTAATGATTCATTTCTAGTGGGCTTAAAAAATTGACCACTTAATATTCAATGGATTATATTCTCTGTAGATAGATAACATATGGATATTTTCATCCATATTTCATAAGTGTAGTTGTAGGGTGGCTGTAATGATCGGCATTTAATTTTTTTATTTAACTCTTTGATAATATTTTATATGAATTTATTCAAATTACCAATTAGGTTTCCTTTTTCGTTTTGAATATTTTCATCCACAGAAGGAATGACGCACTTGAGAATCTGAAATTTATCGAAGTATTTTTTTAAAATCAATCGCTACTGAAACTCTAATGCAGTTTGAAAAATAAATCATGCATCTCATACACCATTTTACTGTAAGGGGTTATTTATGCTAAAGTTCATCATTTAAGATATGTGGCATAAGGAATTGCATATATAAAAATTTAATGCTTAAGATTTGCGAGTACATTAAAAAAAAAACCTACTGCTAAAATGTGTAGTTTGACATAAGCGAATGCTATTGAGGATTGCTGTTGTTGGAATTTACTGTTTAATGTATACTAGTACTATTTTCGGACAAGTCTCACCCTTTTCCAAACTAGAAATTAGTCGGAATAACTACCTTTTGGAACCTCCTAAAATATAATATATTAGTAAACAAATTTAATCAATATTTTAATCGCATTTCTCTCAAGAAACTGAAGATAATACTGTGTTGCACTAAAAGCTGCTCAGTTTGATGAGGTTGACTAGTAAACCACTATCATTCAGATTTACAGACCATATCAGCGGTATGATATTTTTTTATGTTGGCAAGGCTAGCATAAACTTGTTGACACATACACCGCTCATACCTTTGTTGACCATGATTTAAAGCTGGAACCATCCGATTCTCTTAACTAGATCTAATTACGGCGAGATACTGGCATAAGGGTAGCGCGTCTTCCCTGTGATCTTGGGTCCCGGTTCGATGTTTGCTTTTCATCTGTTCTATCTGTGAGATGCGCGAATATACCCCCCCCCCTCCATGCAAAAAGGGTTGTACAAGCAAATTTGATGCGTGAGAAGCTAAATCATACTCTTGGCCCTAGATGGCGCTGTTAAAAAACAAGAGACGTAAGAACTTCGGCTTAAAATCGCTAACTTAATCAAGTGGGCAGTTCCAAGGAAAGTGCCATCAGAAACAACAACAGACCTAATTAATTAGCAACCATGGCGTTTCTAAATCAAATAAAATGAAGTCAATGATTTTTTTAGGATATTAAATTCTGTAAATCCATGTGTGGATAGAAGGGAGAAATGTTTTCTCTTACAGTGTTGCAGCTTAATATTTCAAATTGTTGCTTTAATAAATTAAGCAAGTAAATTTGTCACTATTTATGATATAAAACGATGCTTCTATTTATTATTGTAGTTTCGATTCTTTCTGTAACCGAAATACCATCTAGGCAGGTTAGTTCTCTGCCAGGGTATTCCCTAGGCAGGGTAGATCGCTAACTTAATCAAGCGGGCTAGTTCATGACATGTGCCATCAAACACAACGACTTAATTAATCAGTCACCATGGCATATCTAAACCAAATGAAATGAATTCCATGAATTTTTTTATAATATTAAATTCTGTGAATCGATGTAAGCAATGAAATGAGAAGTGTTTTTTCGTATGCTGTTGCAACTTCATATTTCAAATCGTTACTTCAATGAATTAGGCAATTAAATTTGGTATTCTTCTGGTAACCGGATTGCCGTCTAGGCAGGGTGGTTCCCATCCTTCTAATATTCCTTCCTGTATTCCTGCACCGATTCTCCTCGGTCTCAATCAGTGATTCTCAGCAATTTACTCTCATCCAGCCGTGGCCATCTGGACCGAACCATTGATTGATCGATCGCCAGAGATTGTCTTCTTTTCGGGGAGCGGCCACAATGGACCTTTGTAGGAGGGATCTCGCACTGTCAACCCACGACTAATGGTCCCTCGCCCTCTTGTGCGCGGGCGGAGTCCCCCTTCTTCTTCTTCAGCTGCCTCTTATCTTGCTCTGGATGATGGTTGCTTAACTGATGAGGGGAAATGGGGCGGCGAGCTACAGCAGGATGAAGAATAACTAGAAGTTGGAGAGGCTGCTTGTGAGAGAGGACATCTCCTACTCTACCCGGAGATCTTATTTGTGAACCTGCGGAAACCATGTGATTGATTATTATCGAAAATATGGATTTGTACCTCATTAAACTCCATCCTTCCAATTAGGAAATAAAGAATATAAAAAATAAAGCATGATGTAAGAGTGTTAGTTTTGTTTGGAAATTCTCTTATGTAGTAGAAATATTTTGTAGCATTATAATTTTCTTCGGCTGTGATCATGTAAGCATACTATACAACTGAAATCTCCTTTCTTAAGAAGACAAACGTCAGTCTTTTACTCACGTGATGAATAGTTTTAAACTCCTCTCTTCCTATATCACTAATTATTCATTAACCAACCTAGTGAATTTAAAAATAGTAGAAAAATACACACCAGGTTATGCTTCACGAAGTATGAAAGAGAAATTAAAACAAACTTTTTTAGTTTTGTTTCACAAAAATCCTCGACCATCAATCTCTGATGTGTTAACTTAACAATATTGCTCATCAAGTGGGTGAGAATTTGCTTTTAAGTAGGAATGTTATTAAAATTTACGAATTGTTCTTTCCGTAATTAGCATAGTTTTTTAAGGAGTCTTAGAAATCTTAAACTTCAAATTGTGCGCAGAACTCTTCACAAATTACATAGCCTATTAATCTGAAATTTCGTGCACATGCTGAAAATAAGTTAATCGGTCAGTTTTACAACAATTTTCTATAAATATTTCATAGAAAAGTTTTCCTTGAATTAAATTTTTTTAATAATTGTATTTTTAAAATATTTCATTCAAAAAGTTTTATGAATCGAAAACAACAATTTAAGTTATCTAAAGTCAGTTCTTATACTTCTAGAGTTTTTTAATTAATGTAATTTTAATTAATTTTTTAAAACTAATTTTATACTTTAATGTCATTTCCTTACAAAAAACGTTTTGAGCGCTAAATATCTCAAAAACTACTTATCCTGCTAATCTGAAAAATGGCTACTACAAGTTCAAGATAAGTTTTTCTATGACTTATGCATCACTTTTTAGATAAGTTATTCGCAGTAAAAAATTAACCTAAATGAGTTTTTCTTTAAAATTTTAATTTTTTTACAAAAAACTTTATTTGAAAATATTTTATAATTTTTCAAAATTTCATAACTGAACATTTTTCTGCGAGTTAATACAAATTTTGTAAATTTTGACCAAATTTAATATTCTGAATCCAGTTCGCAGTAGAACACTGATTTCTAAGAATTTGGAAAAAATATCCAGTTTATATTTCTTTATAATTTTTTTACTTTTTTCTTAAAATTATACGGAAACGTGAGAAATATTTAATTATTAAAACGTGGGAATAATTTATTAAATTTTCTCATTTCACAATTATTTCATTTAAAAGTTATATGGGTTGAAAAATGGCTTTTTTTTGCTTCGATGTGTAATTATCAAGAATACTGAATCTCTTCAGTTTATTCATTTACAGGCTGACTTCAAGCAGAAAACTGATGAGTTGCCAAATTTGAAAGATAATTTCGTCCGTAGATCTGATAGAATTCGTTTTGAAAACGGAAGGTTGATAGAATTTCTGCATTGTTTTCTTTTTAAGTGATATAGCTTGCTTTATTTGCTCCTTTATATGTAGGGGGATCAAAACTAAGAGCAGCAGTAAAGAACCATAATATCACGGACACTACATACATAAACTACAATACATAAATCTTTTAAGCTTTGTAAATACATAAAACTAACAAAGAAAATTGGGAATCTCTCTCTCTTTTTTTCTGTAATTGTAATTAAGCATATTTATTCATTTTTTTGTCATTTCGTTTTAGTTTTAGGCTCTTTTTTTAATCACCCGGTCATTTTTCATGATAAGCCGAGTTAAAAGGAAAAACTGATCAGCTGCTAAGATTGCCCTATAATTCCGCTACCAGGTTGGTGATCATGCTAAAACAATTGTAGAGCCAGTATTTTGAATTTCTTTCTAACCATAGCGTTGTAATCTTTTCGAAATTTCTGTAGCAAATTTGTTTTGATTACAATTTTTATGCATAAAATTAATTAAATTCCAGAATACAAGATCTATTTAAAACTTTTTTAATACGCGAAAGCAATATTTTTTTTTCAAAAGTAATATGATAATATTAGAGGGTGTGCATTCTAATTATAAGTATATAAAAATAAATTATCTCTCTGAGAAGTTTTTTTCGCATTATTTTTTAAAGAAATTGCATGTTTGATATTTTTCGAGTTTTAATGGATATCTCGTGTAACGTATAGAAAACAATGTTTAAAAATTCTCTTTTATATATATAGCCTCACATTCATACATCCATTTAATAATAAAATATGCAAAAAAATATAAGTAATACGTTAGATTGCTACAAGCAGTAATATAACCAATACGTGTCTGCAAAGGTGAACTTAACTGTACAATATTACATGCATATTAATTGCATTTTTCTACGTAGAGCTTTATCTTCGAAAATATCGTGTGATTTATTTCCTCATTTATTTGGAACAGTTTTTTATTACATACTGTTTAATTTTAAAAATCTTAAAATTAACACACTTTATGATTCTATTTTAAAAGAAGGCATTTTGAAAAAAAATATTAATTGCACTTTTAGATTGACAAACAAATGTTTTATTTAAACATTAAATTAGTGACAAATTTTAAATTTCTGTATATATTTAAATTTATCTATAACAGGTCAACTTTTTCTTTAAAAGTCTTTATAACTTTCAATTCACAATTTAAATTACAAAATTTGTTTTAAAAAAGGTTCTGTGGTTAGAGATATATCTAGATATTGAGAATTTAAAATTCTAGAGACATGTATTTAATTTAAGATTTCAAAAAAATATTCCTCTTACAAAGAGGAAGTAGGAACTAGCCTAAATTAATTTAACCCGCGAAGACGCGCATCGGGCTTCGCAGGCCCGGAAACGTTTTTCGTGAGAAAAACGCAAATAGAATTACATTTACATTTCCGAAAATCTAAATTGCACAAAAGCATACTACTGAAAATATAAAATAATGTTTTTCAGATAAATGCCACTTTTCAAATTACAAAATTACAACGAGTTTTAGTACAAAATATTTAAAATAGTTTAAAGGTTCTTTTCTCTTTAAAACTGAATATTACAAAACATACATGAGACATAAATTATTGTTATTATTTTTATTAATAAAAATTGTTTCTACATTAGCAAATTAAAATAAAACTTACATTTTAGAGACATTTGCAGCAAACAACGCTGCTATGTTCCCCGCATACATTTTTTTTACAACTGGAACAACACATTTGGGATTTTCTGTCCTTTGTACTGGGACATACATGGCATCTTTTTCTAGAAATTTTTTTTTTCGGGGGAGTATCACAATTTTTATTACGATTACTATTCAATTGGTCACGCAATTGACGGGGGAGAGTAGCCTGCATACTTCTTTCTTGGAGGTGGTTCTTCAATAAGTCTAATGAAAGATCTTTTATGAATAAACTTCTTTTTTTATACTGAACAGGTGGCGTATTAGATGAGAGTAATAGAATACGAGAATTTATAGTAGCAATATTCAGCATACTGAAAAATATGACCATTGGCCATCTTTTACTTATCCTGGCAATAGAATATGCAGCTGACATTTCATCCACTACATCAACTGCGCCCTTTGTAAGGTTATAAAATGTGATAACCTCTGGTTTCTTTGCTTCTGCTGTAGAAGCGTCAATTGCACTATCATTATGCATTGAGGATAAAAGAACAACACATTTGTTTTTTTTCGGCACGTAAGAAACCAGTGTCAAATTTTTTTGGAATCCGAATAATGTTGAATATTGTTCTCGTTTTTTTCCAGAAATGAATTCCTTTGGAAACTCTCTTTTATTTTTTCGGATTGTTCCCACAAGTGTAATTTTTTTCTTTAAGAGGTCTTTTGCTAAATCATAACTTGTGTACCAATTGTCAACAGTTAGGTTGCGTCCTGAATTGAAAATAGGTTCTAGTAACCTCTTTACAATTTTGTCTGGGCCATTTTCAACATTATATGGTCCTGCTGGTTGAGTTCCTGCATAAATTTCTAGGTTCCATGTATAAAATGTTCTTGCATCTACCAGGGCAAAAATTTTTATTCCATATTTTGCTGGTTTATTTGGCATGTACTGTCGAAATGAACACCTTCCTCTGAACGGTTCTAACTTTTCGTCGATTGTCACATATTCTCCAAGGGTTTGCCATTTTTGACAATTTGCGACGAACATTTCAAAAATATTTCTGATGGGTGCAAGTTTATCCACTTCTCTTCTAGATGAACGATCTCTTATATCATCGAATCTGACACACCTCATCAGAAATAAAAAACGTTTATATGACATAGTACGGTGGAATATGTCAATTCCTGTTCCATCAGTATCCCAGAGGTCCCTTACATTTACATGAGAAGATTTGTGCAGTCCACCAAAATAGAGAAGTCCTATAAACGCCTTTATTTCAGAATTTTTTGTGTGAAGAGCATCTCTTTCTCTTCCAAATTTACATGCAATTGATTGAATATAAATATTCGTGCACTCGACAATAATTGATATCATACTTTCATCAATCAGAAATGTCCAGGCATTTATTGGTGAGGATACATTTTTTGCTTCACCAATATTTCCAGGCAGTTTTGAAATGATATTGTGAGCAGGTGTTCTCACATTTTTCCTTGGCTCCTTTTTATGCCATATCGTTATACCGTCTTTCCCAACGTAATCATCGGTGGATTCACAAACGCACACTTCACTGTCTGAATCTAGCTCCTCTTCAGAATTCGATTGATGATCACTAATTAATTCCTCATCAACAATTTCTTCATCTTCCTCATTAAGAGATTCTTCATCTGTTGAAACTTCAGCTAATAATTTTTGCAATCTTTCGCATTCCTCTTTATAACTCAAGTATCGAGACATTATTGCGACCTTCTCTGCTTACAATAATAGCTATGCGAAAGCTCGCATCGGGCTTTCGAGGCCCTCGCAGCTGTTTCTGAGAGCAGGTGTTCTATTTTCCGAGAAAAGAGAGGGGTAAATTTTTTAGAATGACTCGGGTCAGGTGGCAAATGACCTTGGACGCAGCTACTGGGAAATTTGAGTTTCTCCGCTGAAAAATTATTTTATACAGAGTTTTTTTCAAGCGCTCGGGCCTCTGAGGCCCGACGCGCGCGCTCGAGGGTTAAAAAAAGATTTTTTTTAATTTTCGTTTTTCTCAAAACTTTGAAATTTATAAGGGAAGGAGAGACAATGGATTTATAATTTATACATAAAAATAATTAAAAATCTAAATATTATCATTAAACTTCAGGCACTATAAAAAAGCACCTCGTAGAAATATTTGTGTCGAAAATTCACTCGAAAATCTAAAAATAATGTGTTCTGTTGCTTTACATCAGACATAATGTTAGATCCGGGCTGCTGTAAAAAGTTTAAAAAATCAACGAACTAAAATCAGCTAACTGTGCTGAATATTTGTACGTAAATTTTTGCCTTTTAGTGCGCTACGAAGCAGAGTGTAAATCGAATGATAAAATGCTAATAAAGGCATATCAGTGATTAAAATAAAATTATTTAAACTCAATTTCAATATATATATATATATATATATATAACCATTGTTTATTGCGTCAATCAATAAAATTGTATTTCAGCAATAAATGAAATTGACAATACTTTTTTTGCAGAGGAAACAAAGAGAAAAATCCTTTTCCTTTTTTTCAAATATCGTTCTCTATGCCTTTCATGAGATATCCAGGAAAACGTAAGTAGGGAAAATATTTATTTACTTTTTAAATATAATGCGAGAAAAACATGTCAAAGAAAAAGTTTATTTTCATGTATTTATAATTAAAATGCGCACATTTTAATATTATTACATTACTTTTGAAAAAAATTTAATATTATTTTCGCATATTCAAAAGTTTTTAATGGATTTTGTATTCTGGGATTTAATTAATTTTATGTGTAAAAATTACAATCAAAACAAATTTTTCCACAGATATTTCGGAAAGGTTACAAAAGTATGGTTAGAAAGAAATTCTAAATACTGTCTCTACAATTGTTTTAGCATGGTTAAAACGAATATTATTTGGTTTCGTTTGGTCAAGATTGATTTTCCATTACCTCCTCAATTTTTTCTCCTCCACTTTTTTGAAGCACGACAGTTTGAATTTGTAACAGGCCGTCATGTAAGTCAGATATTATAGAGAAATAGTGCAGAGGTAGAAATAGGTTAGATATTTTAGAGAAATTCACAATAACCGAGTTATTGTTTCAACTCGAGTTTTTATAGGCAACTGAATAAAATGCTCAAATCAGAAATGTAATAAAATTACAAATAAATTTCGGAAATGTCCTCGGCAGAACTTTCATAACGTAGATAAAACTTCAATTTAAACGCATTTAAAGTGGCAGGGGACACTATTAGACACTTTAGGTAAATATTCAATTAGGGTTATGAAATTTTTTCTGAATACATATTAAAAATAAATGTATCGAATTTTTTTTAA
Organism: Argiope trifasciata; assembly: GCA_026543055.1. NCBI lineage: Eukaryota > Metazoa > Arthropoda > Arachnida > Araneae > Araneidae > Argiope > Argiope trifasciata. The sequence continues at coordinate 540,081 of JAPMOQ010006428.1, read as the reverse complement.
AACGTTTGAAAATCTAAAGCATTAGTTTTTAAAATGTAATAAATATGTAATTTTTAAAAATTTCCAAAATATTTCAGGCATTTTAATTTCTAATTTTTTTCTATTATTTTTTCTCATTACTCAATGGAAATTCATTTGGAACAGAACTATCTATAATTTTGTAATTTCAATTAAATGCTAATTTTTTAGAAACTTTTTTATGAACAGTTACGGAATTTATGTAGGAATTTTATGCTTTTCTGAATTAAAATCAACTTTTTTAACTATAAGAAAAACACCTCCAAGCATAAAATGCACACCTCATTTTCTTTGAATGTTTTACTAACGTCTTTGTTATCAATTTCATTTAATTTCTTAAAAAATTAAGACATTTAAAACATTCTAAAGATGTTTAATTTAGTTAGAATATCATTTTGAGAAAAGCCATTGAGATATAATTTTTTCCTTCTCACCCCTTCAAACATTCATTTTACTGGACAATGCATTTTAGGGCTTTACTCTAGTTCAATATAAACATATATTCCGGTGATGAAACGATTAAAAAATTTCACATTTTCATCCCTTTTTTGCTAATTTCAAAATCCGCTGTCCTGTTAGAAAGCATACTATTCAAAAATAATATTATAAATACCAACAGTACCTGAAAACTTCTTTCACGATACAATATACTCAAATGTGATCCAATGTAAAAGGCACCAGGATGTTTTGAATTCATATTGAAGATTAAAAGCAATCAAACAATTCATATTTTGAGAAAAAATTATGAAAAGCTTGTTGACTTATTTCTGCTTCATATTTTTAATTGTATTCTCTCTTCCTGACTTGTAATCTTTATTTTTACTTTTAGTTGTTTAATTTTTTTTTTTTTTTGAAATGTTTCCATTCCTCTTTTTAACTTTTTGAAAATGGTTATATCGAATAGTTTTCATTGGTTCATCGTTGAATAATGTAATTTTTTTTCTTTTTGGATGGTGATTGTGCAAAACTATATTTATCTGAAATAAATCTAACCAAAAGTCTTTTATAAAAAATGAATCTCACTTAGTTTTCAAAATTTAACTAATTTTTTAAGAAAAAAAAATTTAATAACTTTTTTCTAACTTCAAAATTTCTGAAAACCTGAGAATTATCTTTTATGCTATACCCATTCATTTATTTGCCGTGGTCTTGTATTTACCTTGAATAGTTCTTAGTTATTGACATTAAAATTAGAATTCATGAAATTTCATTCATGCCTTTCTAGGAACTCGGAAATGAGCATTGCATTTATTCTTTGTAAGAGGAATTTTCCCATAAAAATGAAAACGAAAAATATTTCAGAAAATATCTCTGCGTGTTTGCAAAGGAACAAGTTTTTCTACATTTCTATAAAAATAATTTTTACCATTTAAAATGTTTCTAGCTAACCTCGTTAAAGTTTCACAATTTCAAATCAAAGTTTTACACATAGTTTAAAGAAAAAATTACAAACACAATTTTAATATTGACAGTTCAAAAAGTATAAAAATCTCAAATATTAAGGTAAAAATTGCTTTTTTCAATCTGAGAGTTAAGAAAACACTAAAAATCAAGCATCCCATAAAAGCATGTTGCTCCTTTAAAATTGCTATGGATTTTGAGCTACTCTTTAAAAAAAAAAATTTCTACATAATTTCATAATTATATACCGAATAAGTGATCTCAGTATTTGGTAACAATTTGGTGACAAAATAGAATACTGGAATCTTCCAGAATTAATATAGAGCTAACAGGAACCGAGATATGCCTGATTATTCCAGAGCCTACTATGCTCGGCTCCCGGAACTGTGAATGGTCTATAGTATAAGCTGAAGAAAGTCGCGTGTAGAATCGTAGAGTGATTTAGAGTCGCAAAGTGAATCAACGGCGAATAGTTGAATCAGTCTAGAGAAGCCCAAGCGCTATGTGGATCGCAAGAGCTTAGTGATTTGAGCTTTTGCCTAATCCTGGAATTTATTATGGAATCAACATTCTGTCATAATAATCGGTAGTTACAACTTATATCAATGCCATTTTGGATCCTTAAATAGAAACGAAAGCTTTTAAAATTACAAAATATCAGTTGGGTCTACCCCTACGCTGTCCTTACCCCTACTGTACTCTAACCCTACTCTGTCTCTTGGAGTTGTCCCATCCAAAGTTGTTGCGTTTATCAACATACATTCATTCCACGAAAAATTAGACTTTTGGCGGTGGTGTTGGCTGGAATTGTGAGAATGTGGGGGGGTTGAATTCTGCCAAGGATCGAACCTCTGATATTAGGGTTTGAAGGCGCGTAACTTAGTCATTCGACAAAAGTGACCGCAAATGTCTAGTGGCTGTTACTGGCTTATTAAGACATCACCACAGTCTTTCTTAAATATGTCAATGCTTTTTATCGAATTATTTGCACTTTTGAAAGCTACATATTTTATGAAGCAATTTGAAGGGTACTGACTATACTCACTCATTAATGTACAGGAGAGAAAAACGGATGTTGAATTACCACATTCACTTGTATGTTGCGATTCGTATACACAAATTTTTAGTCAATGAGGAATAACAATTATCACATATTCACTTCAAACTTCTCTTTTACTTTCTCGCCTCAGAAATCCTAAAGAACAAACATTTTATGGACTTACCTGACATCCTATGACATGTGACGTCTGCTCTTCTATCGATCAATTAACAGGCTATCGATAATTTATTCAAAAAATTATATTAATGACATTAAAAGTGTATGCTGTCAATGGATGAGGGAAAATAAAGATTTGTTGTTGTTGTAAAATTGTTTTTTAACGCTGCTTTTAACTTCTGAGGCACATTTTAAATGAAACAAAATTTCCATGAGATGTCAAAACAATAGCAATGTGAAACCAACTTCTTCCTCCAGGAAGGGATCTTTGTCTTCCTCATTTTTGAGAGGATTTCGATGGTAATATTAACGAGTTCTATTATTAAGACAAAAGAACCCTAACGAGAAATGAAACGTCTTCCTCCAGAAATAAGATCTTTGACTGACTCATTTTTGAGAGGATTTCGTTGGAAATCTTAACGAATTCTGTTATTCAATCAAAAGAATCACGAGAAATGAAACGACTTCCTTCAGAAATCAGATCTTTGTCTGGCTCATTTTTGAAAGGATTTCGAAGGTCATCTTAAGGAATTCTGTTATTCAATCAAAAGAATCACGAGAAATGAAACGACTTCCTCCAGAAATCAGATCTTTGTCTGGCTCATTTTTGAAGGGATATCGATGGTAATATTAACGAATTCTGTTATTCAGTCAAAAGAATCACAACGAGAAATGAAACGTCTTCCTCCAGAAATCAGATCTTAGTCTTGCTCTTTTTTTAAAGCATTTTGTTGATAATCTGAACGAATTCTATTATTCAATCAACAGATTGTAAATGCGAAACAAACTTCTTCCTATAAAATTTTTTGAAATTGAAAGAATTTAGATGTTAAGCTGAACGAATTTTGTTATTCTACTGATATTTTGTGTGCAAAAATTTAATTATGAAGTGATCCTTATTAAAACTGATCGTTAGATTCATTTATCAGGTATTGGAAAAATGGTAGCAAAAAATGCAAATAAAAATTAATTTTCTTCCTTTCGTTTTTATTGTTTTAATTGAGCGATTTATTGGTGTTCTGTCCACCTATCTATTAGAAATTAGCATAATTTCATTCATTTATTTGGAAATAATTTATTTTTTCATTTAGTTCTCATTCTAAAAATTATTTTCAAGACTCAATAACATAAAAATAGAATGTACCAATAAATATCAATGCGATGATATCATTTATATGCAGTTATTGAATAATTTTTGTTCATATTTAATAATTTTAATACATTTCATAATTTCCTACTATTTATTCTTTTAATTCAGGGAATTTTTTTCCCGTTCTAACGAAATGCCATATTGTTTTTGGAAACTTGATTATAATTCCCAAAATGTATTAAAGTTAATAGGCTTTTAATATCATATCAGATGCGCGACGTCATATGCACCTTGTATTAAAGGTCGAATAATCGGTTTAAAAACTGCGGAGTGATTATTACGAAAAATTGTTAAATAGATTAATGATAAAGTGGGAAAAGCGATTATGATTAAAATTAGGGATTATTAAATCTCATTTTAAAGCCTGAAAGAAGGTAGAAAGTAGTTTTTGATCGAACACCCGGAGGTGTAAATGATATGGTAAGAATTTAAACTCCAGTATTGTTATCTACAAAAAAAATTCTAAGCATTGGTTAAGAATTAAAATATAATTAAAATTCACCAGCGTCTTAATACACTCATAATTTTATTTCGATTTTTCAGATTCCTAATTTTTTATTAAGAAAATATTTTTTTTTGTTTTTGAATTGCTAATTAATATATGCTTCTAAAACTTTTTCCCTTTCTTTTACTTTACCCATTTTCATATTACACTAATTTATATAATCTTTGCTTTTAATAAGACTCTCATGGGACATCTATTGATGATGATGATGACGTGTCCGTGTTGCCATGGAAAGGGGGTGCAGTAGCCTCTGAGGGTAAAGACCCCTGAGCAACCACAGCGCAGAAGTCTGACATCTACCTCAAATGAAGGTGACACACACATTGGCTTCCGCCATCCCTTTTTACAGGAGGGCACATTCATGCATCTCACAAACCATGCCCGAACAGGGACTCGAACCCAGAGAGCCCTGATCACGGGGAAGAAACACTACCCCTATGCCAGGACGCCGGTTGGGACATTTTTTAATTCATTTATTACTAGACGAATTAAAAGAATTTTTTAAAGAAAGAAAAGAAGCAGTTTACATATATATATATATATATATATATATATATGTATGGTTTAGTTAGGGGGTACATCGCCATTTATTAAATCAAGGAAGTGTTTCATCTTATTTGTCCAATAACCGCAACTCACCTTACTACGAACTCCTTGCCAAAAATACTTCCCATCTAAAGCAACCTCTCCTTCCACATCAGGCTGAACTCCCCACTCCTCCCATCACTAAACGAGAAATCCAAATTTGAAATTCAACAGAGCCCGGCTGCTTGAAATAATATAAGCTTTCGGAAACCTCAAGCGTCGGTCCATGATTGGGGAAGGAATTTTCTTCTGCGGTCTTAATGCCGTTTTCTCTTGCCAACAGGTGGCGGAATGGCCTGAACCTGGCTGGAAAATTCGAGCGAGTAAAATGTGCAAATAACGGCGGCCTCTCCCGGGTAATACCGGGCACTTCTCTGCAGTATACTAATAGTGAAGAACTGTCTCTCCGTCAAGCCTGATCATCAGTCAGGGGACCTGAACATGATTTGAGAGCGGCTGCCTGCAAATCAGGAGCTCCCTCGGTTTTGTGTAGCGTTGATTTTCCACCTTTCTTTGCTGACAGCACCTGAATAGTATTAAAGGAGGAAGAATAAATGTAGGGCGGTAATAGTTTTATTTATGATACTAGCGTATGGAGCTCTTTCAGGCTTTTACATGACAGAATTTTCGCAAATTTTCCCCCCACACCTCAAAACGATTTTATTTCTTGTTGTACTGTGGAAATTTAGTACTCTGCGAAATACATGTGATATGATCAATGAAATTATTCGATCATTTTTAACAATAATCTCAGTTTAATTGAATATTGAACTTATAATTGCTCGTATGAAGATAACTTTTTAGTTTAATCGTAACAAATTTTAAGAATAACAATTTGTTTAATTTAACGTGTTTCAATTTAGAGACTGCTATGTAAAAAATATATTACATCTGAATATAAACAATTTGGATTTTTGTTTAGCATTGTTGGTGATTAATATAAAAATATTTCTAATTAAATGAATCAAAATATTCTTGGTTTAATGGAATATTGTCTCCTAATTACTCATACGAAGGGAATTTTATCGTGTAATCTTAACAAATTTAATGAATAACAATTTTCTTAAGTGAACTTGTTTCAATTTAGAGACTTCTAAGTGTACAATATTTTACATCTCAATGTAAACACCTTGTAATTTCTTTTTATAATTTTTGGTGATTAATATAAAACTATTTTTAATTAAATGACTCGTGAAATATTCTCGGTTTAATTGAATATTGTCTTCTAATTACTCATATGAACGAAATGTTTCAGTTTAATCGTAACAAATTCAAAGAATAACAATTTGTTTAGGTGAACGTGTTTCCATTTAGAGATTGCACTATATACAATATTTTACTTCTAAATATAAACACCGTGGATTTATTTTTGTTTACCATTTTTGGTTATTAATATAAAAACATTTTTAATTAAAGGACTCTTGAGCCCTACAAAAGCATCGTGAGTTATTGAATTGCGATGTATAACAAGAAAAGGCCTCGAATGGGTTTTAAGTTATATTTCCTTTTCATTATATTTTCATATATGTATTTCATGAAGAGACAGTATATTAATAAGAATTATTCGAGATTTATCACAATTCCAACATTTCACAGCACTATATTTTAAAAATAAAATCTATTTGTTGCAGTTACAAAATACGATAAAGCGAACTAATAGCCTTTATTTGCTTACATATTCTAAAAGAAATTCGTTTTTTGTAAGTGTATCTGGTTATTCTTAGGTACGTAGACATGGTAAATCTAAATCACAGAGAATGCAATTATAGTAATTTGAAGTATAGCTTAATTATTAGTGCTACAAATCCGTTTTGAATATTGAATTTGGTCTATAAATTGGCTGATTACGTGCTTGTAGTTCTCTCTATCCAAGCAGGTTTGAACGTAGTAATATATAAAATTGGCATGCAGTTTGATTTCAAAATTAAGGAATTGTTTTGAATTGTGGATTCTGTTGATACAAGATTTTAGATCCAAATTTGAAGCACATTTTTCTGTCATATATGAATTAGTTAAAACATAAGCACACAGTATTGTTTAATTTAATTATATTTACCTTTTATTTTGGAACAATGCGATTACACTTACTGGACTATCTCTACATCATGTGTCGTGTTTAGATGACGAGGACTATACAAATTATGAACCCTTTTTCCTAAATTCTGCGCACGCACACTGGGACTTGCAGATTTTACAGTACCACACCAGATTATACATCGTTCCTATAGAGGATTTCTCCGTACTTGGGTAATCAGGCGTTACCAAAACTCGAGATTGCGCATTTCCCAAGCAAAAAATTGATGTCGAATTCGGTCTCCAATTAGTTAAATAGGTAACAATAGCAGTATATTAACGTTTAACATTAGCAAAATTTCGTAAATTCGTCCCCATTCGTAATACCCTGTGAAATATATGTGATATGGTCAACGGAATTGTTCGATAATTCTTAACAATAATCTCAGTTTATTGAATATTGAACTAGTAATTGCCCGCAAGAAGGGAATTTTTTAGTTTAATCGTAACAAATTCAAAGAATAACAATTTGTTCGGGTGAACATGTTTCAATTTAGAGACTTCTATGCACACAATATTTTACATCTATGTATGCGATGTATTAAACCTTTGTGTGATGTAATTAGTCGCAGCTTAAGAGAAAAAAAGACAGTGAGAATTTCAGCCGTCTTGAGAGACCGTAGAGCAAAGCTTCGGGAATCCCCTCTCCTTCTGAATTCGGTCTGGTCTCCTCTGGTGCTGCAGACGTTGTAACTACTGGATTTCTACTTGTTGGCTCCTGTCATTGCTGTGTGTTAGTTTCGTATATTAATATTTGTCTTCTTTGTGTTATCTTCGTGTAAATAAACGACGTTCGTTCTTTTTCTACGGTGGCCTTTTGACTGTGTTTATCTCACTCCGTACATCCACTGCACTAAGCGAACCCAACGGTGGAAATCCGTAACAATACTTATTCAATGCTGTAGGCTTTGAATATGCGAGGAAAAGATATATTTATAATAGACGTAATCAATAGGAATATTTTTACATACATTTTAAGGACATTCGATTATATTAAGTTGCGCATTAAATCCAATGTGCTAGATTACGATTAAATTGAATTCATCAAAGTGACTCCAGCCACTTTGGAAAATTCATTTTTCTTTCCAAACCGCTTACTTTATTTGATTTCCTGCCAACTCATTATAGAGAATTTAAAGTAATCGTCAGAAAATTCGAACTCAAGATTTTGGTGGATACCCATGTTTTAGACTTCCATAAGTTCTACAAACTAATTTTTGGAGAATGTTCTTCTATCTATCTGTCTGATAAGAGGTAACTCAAATATGCTTTGAGCTAATTGGCAGGAATTTATTATATAAATTTTACACCAGATTTTCAAAGCAATCAAATTTCGAGGGCTACAGTGGCCTGGTGGTAAGGTCTCGGCTTTGGAACCAAAGGGCTGCAGGTTTGGATCCCGATTCCACCAAAGAAACATCGTATAAGTGTGTCTGATGCACGTTGAATCCGTCGGAGCAAACGTCGCACCGCTGGAGTGTTGTGGAAATTTGGAGAGGGGGGTTCCAGCTCAAGTGACCGCGACTCAAAATGAAGAGGTCTGTCCCAAAATAGTCATAGTATTCCTTTAAAACGAGACTTTCATTTAATTGAACTAAAATTCTTTTAATTAATATAATCAGCAATGTAATATGCATTCTGAAAAGTTTTGTAGAAAAATTTAATGTTAAGCCCGCCACATTTTAAAAGACATTTTCTAAATAATTTATGTATTTTTCAATAAATATCGGCAATTGATCGGGCCTTTTACTTTTCTATCACACGAAATATAGATGAAATATTGTAATTATCAAAAGTCCTTCAAGAATCATCAGATTTCAGACTTCTCGTATTTAAAAAACAGATTTTTAGAATTGTGTCTGTCTACCTGTGAAAAGTATAACTTAAATCTCTTTGAGCAAGATGGATGAAATTCGGCATGCGATCTCTAGCCAATCGGATAAAATTCGGTGCATAAGCTCAGTCTCTTTAATGTTACGAACCTGTAATCTTTCTTCCCCAAACAAATAGTGCCAACACAAGAAAGACTGATTTACAGTCATCTGTATTGGATGCATCTGGTGTCGCGTAAGTGATCCCAGAGTTCTGACAAACTTGGCCTGTCCTTTATGCCAGTGCTCCGCAACCGGTGTGCCGCGGCACACTGGTGTGTCATGAGCCAGATGCAGGTGTGCCACTGTCAAATACATTGTATTTGACATTTTACAATTTTTCATTATGTATTTAATACACAATGACAATTTTTTCCATAATAACGTCAATTTTTCTAAATATATTATAGAATAATTATTATAACTAAATAATTATTCAATGGTCCAATGGTGAGAACAGTTGAAAACTGCATAGTGTGTTGCGTAAACACCAAGGCCCATCAAATTAATCATAGATAAAGCAAAATGACCGTTATGCGCGTCGTTGAAGACTCATGCATTTGCGCTTGATACATCACGTTCACTCGTATGTCATTGTTGTCACTATTTTACAACACAAAAATAAACACGTTCCTACCACTAACGATAATTATTATTAATTACCTTACTGAATTATGTATGTTTAACGTTCTTCATATAAAAATTTTTTAGTTTTATACGCCTTTAAATATGGATAAATTTTTTCGTCGGAAAGATTCGTCTTCAAGTACAGATGATGAAGAACCCAGCAAAAGTGTTACAAAAAACCTAAAGAAGGTAGTGAAAAGAAAGTACGACGAAGACTACATTAAATATGGATTCTCGTGGTGTGGTGACGAAACGGCACCAAGACCACAGTGCATCATTTGCGGCTATCAGCTATCAAACGAGTCAATGGTACCCAATAAATTAATGCGGCTTCTATATTCAAGCCATCCTAGCTGCGCCGACAAAGACAAACAATATTTTAAGAGGTGCTTAGAACAAAATAAAAAACAGAAGAAATTTATGAAATCGGCTGTAACAGTTTCTGAAAAGACATTAGAAGCTAGCTATCATGTTGCAAAATTAATTGCTCGTCAGAAGTAGCCACATACTGTCGGCGAAACACTTATTAAACCAGCAGGCATGGAAATTGTTAGATTTATGCTTAGGCCCAATGAAGTTAAGGAAGTGAATAAAGTTTCGTTGTCTGCTGATACTGTTAAAAGATGTATTCACGATATGTCAAGCGGTGTTTTAGGAACATTGATTAAAAAACTGTTATCGGCTGAAAAATTTGCGCTTCAGGTAGATGAAACAACTGATATTAAAAATAAAGCACAGCTGATAGCTATTGTACGTTTCGTTGACGAGGACTTTATTAAAGAACATTATTTATTTTGTAAGGAGGTTCCAGAACGAACTACCGGTGAAGAAATTTTTCGAGTAACCGATGATTTCTTCAAAATATGTAATATTCAATGGAGCAACTGCATTGTTGTTTGCACGGATGGTGCTGTGGCAATGACGGGTAGTAAAAAAGTTTTGTCTCTTGTGTAAAACAAAAAAAAAAATCCGACGGTACAACTTAAACACTGCTGCATACATCGAGAAGCATTGATGGTCAAGAATCTGCCGGAAGAACTTTTGAACACGATGAATGAATGCATTAAAATCCTAAATTTAATTAAATCAAGAGCCATAAATTCGCGAATTTTTTTATTACTTTGTGCAAAAATGGGAACCGAATAAAAATCATTATTTTATACAGAAATTCGTTGGTTATCCCGAGGCAAAGTTTTGGCTAGATTATTTGAGCTTCGTCACCAGGTGCATGAATTTCTTTTAACACAGAATATGCTCGAAATATGCCAGTACATCAATGATGAATACTGGATGGCATACATGGCTGACTTGCATACATCTCTGATATATTCTAGCATTTGAATGAACTTAATAAAAAAATGCAAGGTCGAAATGAGAATATTTTGACGTGCTCCGACAAATTACAAGGATTTATTAAAAAACTCGAACTTTGGCAGAAAGAGTTGCAAAAAGGATGATTGGAAATGTACCAAAGGACCACTCGTATTACAATTGAAAACAATAATTAACTGTGAATCTGGAATCATTTAAGTATGCTTCAGCAGAAATTTGATATATATTTTTATTCCATTAATACGGAACAATACGATTGGATTCGAAATCCTTTTGCAACTAATGCGATAAATTCTATGGACGAACTGTCTCTACAAATTCGAGAGGAATTTACAAACTTAAATAATGACAGGACTTTAAAATTATACTTCTCCGAAGTTCTATTAGATGTTTTATGGATTTACGTTAAAAAAGAATATCCTCACATTTCCTACAAAGCAATCTTAACATTACTTCCATTTTCGACGACATATTTATGTGAGCAAAGTTTTCAACTCTTGTATTAATTAAAAATGATAAGCGGTCATGCTTAAAAGATCTTGAACAAGAACTTCGGGTCACGGTGTCAAATATTGAGCCGAATATAAAACTTTGGAGTTCATTAAAACAAGCGCAGGTATCACATTAATAATTATTATTATTGCGTAGAAATAAATATGTTATGGTTTTATGTATGCATACTTTTCAAATAAAAAACAAGCATATATTGTAAAATTTGTGTATCAATTAATACCTATATACTTTAGCTTTTGGTGTGTCGCGGAATTCTAGAAAGAAATAAGGTGCGTCGTAGGTGAGAAAAGGTTGCGGAGCACTGATTTATGCGACGCCAGACGGAATCCAATACAGATGACTGTAAATCAGTCTTTCTTGTGTTGGCACTATTTGTTTGGGGAAGAAAGATGACAGGTTCGTAATAATAGTGCAAACTATCAAATATTATGCCGAATCCAGGAGAGTTGAACGGCTGTGCTTTCAGAATCATGTTAACATGAGAACTCGAAACACAGAAGTTTAAATATTTCAAATTTGGTATGTCATTGTTCGAACACTTCTGCGTCAAATTTCTGTTTCAATCGATTCGGGGAATCATTTCTGAAACACAAATTCGATTTTCGGATACTATGAGGCTGATATAAATTAGATTTTCGGATAGTATGTTAACAAAATGAAAAGTCGTCAGAAATAACACGAATGATTTAGTATAATATGTTCCATTCATACAACAGTTTAATGCATCGTATATCGCATGATAATGTCATCCAGTGCATTCTGTGGTAAATACCTTTAATAGAAAATAAGTGGGAAAGTTTAAAAGATGCCATTTCGGCTAAACTCATTTTATTTTATTATTATTGTCATATCTCTAACCACCGCTGAGCTGTTCCGGCTGTCCTAAAAAGGCTGTGAAGTGAAGAGTGGAAGAACAGTTGCAAGCAGTGGAAGCCATGATTGATATTGAGGAGCCTGGGCAAGAAAAACGCGTGTGATTGGTATTACAGTATTACAATTGAGTGCAATTATATATATATATATATATATATAAGCAAACAGCCATGAAAGCATTAAATAATTAATTTCCAGAGTCATCAAAAATTAAACAGAAACTAATTATGTCGGAATCGAACTT
>JAPMOQ010006428.1:503426-527273 GCA_026543055.1 Argiope trifasciata | reverse complement strand
ATTTCCAGAGTCATCAAAAATTAAACAGAAACTAATTATGTCGGAATCGAACTTAAAATTTAATTTAGAATTTAAAAAAAAGGTTGAATATACTTATGTAGTTTTATTTTATATATTTTTATATGTGTTTTTGCTTCATTTAGTGATGTTTTTAATGTTGCTTTGTTTTTCTGTTTTGGTTGTTAAAACTGGTATGTTTCTTTTACCTTAATTTTCGAGGGATTTGGGGGTTACGAGGGGTCAATATTGTTGGGCACACACACACACACGCACGCACACACACACGTTGGCATGCATATATATATATATATATACACATATACACACACACATATATATACCGAGTATCGTAAATTATTCTTTAATTGATATGAGGCTTTCCAGTATGGAGCTATTAAAATGTATTAACTTTATATACGCTCCCAAAGTCAGTTTTTCTAGCAAATAATGCTAATACACATAATACAAAAATCCTTAATTAAGAATCAGCGAAGTTCTTTTAGACCGAAATCGGTATGTCTAAAAATGGGATAAATATATAATCTACAATTTTAAAAGCAGCAGCAGGAAAATTTGAAGTTGAATCACACTTTACAGCTTCTTTTCCTTTGTTGCTCCTTCACCTTTAAAGGGGATGAGACTCTTTCAGTATGCTGGTTGTGGTTCATTTCTATGGCGGGAAAAGTGATAATTCGGGTTTGGTTACTTCCATACTGATGACGTGCTGTGCCTATTGAGGGACGGGTTGTACCGTAGCCATTCATAACCATTATAATTTGACCTTAACTAACATCAAAATGCTAATATGATGATTCAGGTCATTCTGTTTAATCAAGATGGTTTGGTAGTATGGGGTAACTTTTTTGCAGTTTAATTTATTGTATTTACAATTATCTCAAGTAACTGGTATTCTAATATGCAAAATTGTGTAGCTTTAGTTATTTGTTCTTCGGAAATTTATAAAAAATTAAATGCGTGGAACTTATAACAATTTTACTGAATTTTTAATATTTTAAAATGTTTACTTATGAATAATTACTCATTTCTGATATTCACATTGATAAATATTTTATTTTTTATTTCCTTGTCATTTCAATAAATATTATTTAGTTCATTTATTTATTGCTAAAAATTTTAGATAAAAATATTATAAATTGAATCATGAATTATTTTGAATGCTTAGTCATTCCAATATTTTCTCTTTATTTAAACGTTAAACCTGATGAAAAGTGTGAAAAATGATTGTGTAGATGAATTCTAATCACGAAATTGATTTCTGTCTTTTAATTACACGACATTTCTCTCCTATTTGATTAATTCTTAATTTACCTTAAAATTCTGTAAAAATTCAAAATGCGGCTACAATTATTTTTGATCTACGCTTATAAAATGTATTTCACTCTACATTAAAATTCACCAAACATAATTGTTTTCAGTGTTTCTTATTTATTAACTCATACCTGCCAATAGTTCATAGAACTTTTTCCTTTGTTGAAAACAGACTCATGAAATGTTATTTGATCTCCATAAAATCGCAAAAATCCTCATTAAAATCTTAATTAGATGTGCTCGATTCCTACGTTCTTTTCCTCAACCGAATTTTGGAATGAGGAGTGAACAACTCCTCACACAGCCACTGCAAATGAATTTAATCACCTCTTTTATACATCTGCATATTAATTCCGATTCCGCCTGTGGCAATACCTCAAAATTTTCAAAAACTTATTTATATGACAAGCGGGAACTCGAATGAAGGGGAAAAAAAGAATTGTTTCTAATTGATCGAATTTAGCTTTCCATCGATCGAACGATCTTAAACGCACATCCTCTTTGACGCGTACCGCCACTGATGGCAGGGGCGTGAAATTTTCCCCAACAAGCCCCATCGATCCATATTAAACAAAAACGTGCGACGCATGTGTTATCGTCATTTCCCGCTAAATGAATCAAGCCGCCAGAGACGCAGAATGAAAAGAGTTGGAAGAGCAGCAACAACAACAACGGCTCAGCCCTCCAACTAGGATATGAAGTCCGAATTTTTTTTTGCTTTCTTTCTTCTTCCTGCACCAGCCTCCTTTTATTACACGCTTTGAGCCCTGGTTGGTTCTTCTTGCTCCTTTTCTTTTATTTTTTGTCTGCTGTGTGTGTAAGCCCGTTAAATTTTGTTTTTGGAAAACACACAGTCTCCTTATAAATTTGCCTAATCCATTTTGGTATGACTGCTCAATACCAACCCAGCGGCAAATTTGATGGATTGTTGTCGATAGGATACAAAGGAGATTTTGTTCTTGCATTTTCTTTATGCTTTAATTTTGAGAAGAACGAGCTGGAATGCGATGTAGTCAATCTGTCTTCTCTTTATGCATACATTTTTTTTAAGTTGCCTGCATTCGTTGAGCTGCAGTCTGCAGAGTAGCACACAATTTCGTCTCTTAGGTGAGTTGTTCGGAAAAGTATATTCGGAAAGTCCACTATGTCTTCAGATTTTTTTATAATGAGTTTTTTGCTAAATTCATGCATAGGGATAGTTTACATTCAGTTAATAAAAATTTAAAATTAGAAAAAAAATTAAAACTTTCCGCTAACTAAATACGCATTTAGTTCATCTTTTAGTCATTCAATTCCTTCCGTTTGTTCACACTTTCCTTATATCTATACTTATAATAAAGCTCAATGTGTGTGTGTGTGTGTGTGTGTGCGTGTGTGTGTGTGTGTGTTGGCGCTCTACAGGCCAGACCGTTGGACCTACAGCTACCAAATTTGGTACATGTATACCTTGGAGGTCGGGAATGTGCACCTCGGATCCCTTTTTTTGAATTTTTAATTAGAATTTCAATTAATTAAAATTTAAGCGAAATTTCGACGTTTTTCCGCTATAACTTCCAAAATTATTATCGGACAAACATGATTTTAACATCAATTTAAAGATAAAAAAAATTAGCTTTCTAACGGTATCAGTTTTTTAAATTTATAACGCAAGTTTCTATTTTTAACGAATTTTTAAAGAATTATTTTAACTATGTTTTTATCACGTGACTGGATAAAATAAAAGAATGCCGGAAGTTCAAAAAAAAAGCAACAATTATCATCGCAAATCAAATCTAAAGAAATACAACTTTCATCACGTGACTGGATAAAATAACATAAATATAAAATGTGATATCTTCTAAAAAAAATAAATGCAAGGCAAAGGATTCTAAGAAATCGTTTGCAATATTTGTATCATTAATTCCATAAATTATCTTTATTTACAGTAAACCTGATTGAATTTAGACAGGATATGCATTGAAATCCCGACTTTATGGCATATTTCTATAATCGTTTGCAATATCTGTATCATTAATTCAATAATTTTTTCCCTTTTTTGCTTTCTTTAAAAAACATTTTAACATTTTGGCAATATCACCGAAAAAAACATTTTTAATATTTTGGAAGCATAATTGATAAATTATTAGAGCATTAAACTCAAAAAGTTTTTCCGAATAAAGTTACCGACTCTTTAACTACTAATAACTGAATCTTTTAATTTTAACTATTTCTTAAATTTTGGCTAATGAATATGGGATTTAATTGGAAATTTTAGAACGCATTACTCATGGCGAGCCAGCTGGTCGCCAAAGGCGGCTAGTATATTTATATATCTTGTTATTATATATATTTATATAGCTTATTATATATATTTATATATCTTGTTTACATTTTCAATCATTATTTAAATACTTTTTATTCACCCACACGAGTTTAAATACGTCTTTTTAAACTTGTGGTGGATCTCTTGATTTTAATATAGTTTTTTTTTCTTCTAAATATTAATTACTTAATTAAAATTTTCCTGTAATTTTTGTTTGGTCTCCAAAGTCGCCAAGCTCTGAGATTACTGACCTGATCATAAATAATATAAGTTTCCATTCAATGGAAAATACTACAAATTGGTATTAATAAGATACGAAGAAAACGTTTAAAGGTAGAATGGAAGTCAAATTCTTTTGCTTTTTATTTTCTCTGTGTCTCTTATAAGTCGTTACAATACTTGGTATTACAAATTCTTTGTCTGTTGAATAAGAGCTTTCAAAGAAATCTTAAGGAATAACTCATTGAGAAGGATCTGAGTGAAATAAAATTTTAAATGATACTGTAGTGCAGTTTTAAGCACTAAAAACAATATATATATATATATATATATATATATATATATTAATTGAGTGATTAAATTTTTATTAATTAAAAACTAACATTTGCCGCGCCATAAAGCTGGGGTCAAATCCCGCCAAAGATAAGTAAGATTCCAGATTTTTTCACAACAGAGTGGAGGCTAGGCTTAGAAGAATTTCGACCGATTATTTGAGATAATTCTACCAATTTTCTTTGTTTTTGATGTATTTAAAATCAAATGCTAATGAATCGATCTTTCGGATTCCTTCTGGAGTACTTTTAAATTAAAAGAAAACAGAATAAAGGAAAGGAGGCTTAGGAAAGTCAGTGCGTTACGCCAACTGCCGTTGAAAGTTCTCTAAACGCCTGTTTCAAAAGCTGGTAGTGAATCCATGCCTAACGCTGATTGGCTGCTGTAATGCCATCTCTTGGAGCTCGGCAACCATAGAAGCTTGGCAAGCAAATCCTACAGGCTGTAAAAGAGGGCAGCCATTGACCATTCCTGTTTTTGTCTTCAATCTTACTAATGCGAAATGTATAACACGTGCAAATTATGTAACGCGCATTTGAAACAACAAACAGTATTTAAATAAACATTTGTCTTGCTTCCATAATGAACCGTTTAAATCATATTGCTAAATAACCAATGAGCGTCAAGATTGTCACATCTCAACTTCTGGTGCAGACGCCTTTGAAGTTCACGCGTGATTGTCGTGACATCAACTGTGTCTACCTTAACGGCAACTATGTTTTCATTTAAATTAGAAGTTTAAATATTGTGTATATAATACTGTTATTGCTATCTCAATCGCGATCAATAAATAAAATGGACTTGGTTTTAAAGAAATACGGACTTGATTTGTTGTTTTAATTTGGGTATACAATGTAAATAAATTGTTTTTTTGGTTAGTTGCGTGTTTTTGTTATTAAATTGTATTTATGTTATATATTTTTCATATATGCTCATACTTTTAAACGTATCGTTTCTATGTTATGTTTATTTTTTTATTTGTCATTAGTTTATAGATTTTCGTACACAAATGAAAATTTCCACTCGAGCAGTGTTGCTGGTAATAGCAAGTATATATATATATATATATATAGTTTTTTATAGTCATATATATATGGTTTTATAAGTCGGTAGAAATCTATTTCATATACAGGGCTTTCGATTTGCAAAGTTTCTATTGATTACTAGAACTCAGTACAAAGTTTCAATTGCTTAATTGCTTAATAGACTTATTACATGTGACATCGGAATCGCAAAATAAAAAGGAATGTATGCAGGGATGTATAAATGCACCTCTAGCTGTATGTGGGTTGTTGAATCACGTCCTTTTTTTCTCCTACAATAAATTAATTGGATCTAAAAGCAGTAACGATGCATACCTTGCAATATTTTCCGCTGTTGTAAAAAATGAGATGATTAAATATTTTCTTTCTTCATTCCTTGTGAAATATCAAACGAAAAAAATTAGTAACAAAGTTATTGAATTTATATTTCAAATTGCAAACCTTTAACTATTTTTTAACAAAAGAGACCAACGGGAATTTCCCTCCATACCTTAAGTGATATCATATCAAATTTTGTAGCGTCCTTTGTTCGATTTCACAAACATTGGCGAAAATTGAAAATGAAATAGTTCATTAAGGAATCATTTGGCTCGTATTTTAAACAACAGGTATACTGAGAAAGATATGTTCTCTAAATTTTTTTTAAAATTTTAAATATATCTTTAATACTGTTTGTCTAACTTTTATTTATTTCACTTGCTTTATTGAATTACAAACGGATGGGCAAAAAGGTATAAAAAGTTTCATGTTGACGAAATTCACCGAAATTGTAACATTTCGTTAATAATTCTAGTGAAAAACTGTACAATAATCTCTCTTTATTTTTTTATATCCAATCATCAGCTTAAAAAAGATGTAAACCGAGAATTTTCTTGGAGTTAAAATGTTTTAATATAGAAATTCCTTATTTAGTTTGCTAATGTTTTCAATTATTTTTCTTTTTATACCACATATGGGGGGAGGGTTGCATTAGAAATGGCATGAATTTCGGAAATATTCATCAAACAAGTTCTGTTTATGCCTTATAATAGTTAACATCTTATTTGTAAACTTAGACATCGATTTTGATTGTAAAGAAAAGTTTCATGTCTGGGTTGTTAACTTTTCTAACTTATCTAATTAAGATTTCAAAGTGAAAGTTATTTATCTTCATTTTAAGAAATATTAATACAGACATTGATAATCCAGTTTGATAATAAGCAACTAGAAGCTATTTATTTTGAAATATCGGTAATTAAAAGTGCATTATTGCATGAAAGAAATTCTACTTAAGTCTACCCTAAATTGAAATCTTTATCAAAATAAGATGAAATTCGATGATAAAAGAGCATTTTTCGAATTATGTAAAAAGAATTAAATTTCATCGTCTAATTAAAACAAAGAATATTTTTTATTGGTACATTTTGAATCAACATATTTATACGTGATAGATATTAATACATAATATTATTATATGTTGAGTTTATATCAATATTTCATTTTTATTCGCATCATTTTTGTTGAGAAATCGTATTCCTGATCAATATTAAGTCCTTATTTGATATGTTTGTGCCTTCTGAAAATATTTCAGAAGCATTATTAGACAACTAAACTAGAAAAGAATTACAAATATTTAATTTTGAAACGAAATTATTCAACTGATGAAGTAACTGGATTTTTATCAATTGTTTTTTTTTTTTAGATCATTCCCTTTGAAACCAAATACCTAATAATTCCACTGGAAGATTGGAATGAGTGTAGAAACCAGTCCCTCTAAAATGCGAACTCGCGTCTTTATCCCCACATTAAAAACATTTTGTAAATGGTAATAAATCAACTTAAATGCATACGTTTTCTGTGAATATGCATATGCTGTGAGAATATAATGAATTGAAATGATTTTAAAAGAGCTAGCTGATTGCAAACTCGAATGAATGAATGAACGAATAGTCATGAATGTCTGACAATCAATAAAAAATTACATTTTAATAATTAGAAAAAAATTCTGAAGGCCATCTTAAGAACAGGGATGATGAGTTGAAATCTAAGCAAACAGGTTCAGTTCCGTTATTTATCTATATAAATAAAAATGATTGTTTTTCCGTAATTCTCTTATGAGCTGCCATGCCCCTCCTCCGACTGGGATAAAACTTTGAATACTTCTTACTGGCACTTGCGGCACAGGCATAGTAAAATTATGTAATATATAAAAATTATTTTTGGAGTCCATTTACCGCATCTGTTAACCAAGGATTATTTTCAAGTTAACTCGCCAAGGAGACACAAGATTTTTTTCACATAACCAGTTGTGTGCTGGATGCTACGAGTCGGACAGTCAAGAAATTAATGTGGTTCTTCTGAAGAAGGAAAAACAACAAAAAAAAATATTGCCAACCTTAAAGCTTTTGAATAATAAAATAAAAAGGAATCGAATAAAAATTAGTTGCACTTCTCTTTTAAATATCATTCAACTTCGATGAATGTATTCATTTACAATATTATTCCTAACTAAACCAAACAGTTATTTTAAATTCCAGACGATATTTTCAAAATTATTTCTTCTGCGGCAGCAACGTGCCTGGTACCAGCTAGTATAATCATAAATTTGTAAAAACAGCGGTGATACTGACTAACCACCCGTAAGAGACAATACAGCCTTTTAAAAAGCCCCTGCATGTATGGATGGGGATTATACAGTAATTCAAATTTTTCCATACATCCGTCCGACAGGGAGTATTTTCATTACGGTTACTGGAAAAAGTTCCATACCTCTTTCCAAAATAGATTTCAGCCTTTATATTTTCAAACGAAATTAGGTGTGCTGTAGCTTATACGATGCAAAAACTTATAGATATAATTATAAAACGTGATTATCTTAAATTTTTAGGATTAATTTTTAATTAGATTATTCCATTGTATCTTACAAAGTATGCGAAAATTAAAAAAAATCAATTGAAAATTAATTTTCAGTTGTAAATTTATATTTAATATAGAATTTTGAAGGAAATAAAGTAGAAATATTTACTGTAAAATACATCTGAAAAATTTCGCAAACACTACCAATTCAAGCAATTCCTATAACATTAGAAAGTTTTTATAAAAAATATAAATCAAGCCCCTAATATATTTTATTTTTAAATGGTGCCTCTTTATTTGTAAAGGAGAGTCATAACGTTAATTTGTAAGCCAGAATTCTACATAACACAACTTCGAAGTACAATTTTTGTATTGAGTTTCGCAATAACCACGGAAGCAAGTAAAAAAAATTAAATCAGGAAGCTCATCTTTTTAAATGTCAGCTAAGATCAACAAAATGCCGAAACACTTGCTGGCGATAGAAAAAGAAGAATGGCTGAGTCAAAAAATAAAAATAATTTCCCGTTCCAAAAAGAAGCAACCCAAGCGATCAGATTAACTCGGGTGTAATTAATCGCATTAATAACTTCTAATTAAAGACGAGTTGCGCGTAAAAATGAAAATTCTCTTTCTGATTTACACGTGGAACGTTTTCGAAAGGAAGGGAAGGGCAGACGGGCTTGGGGGTGGGAAGAAGAAAAAAATAATTCCAAGCGAATTCGTCATCCGCGTGATCCAGTTATACAAATCGTTTGCAATTAAAAGCTATTTTAAAAAGTCGGCTGCCAACGAGGCTAGGCGATTTCGCGCGGGTTCAGTATTCTCTCCCGATTGTCGCTCGCCTTTGTTCGCAGGTTCGCAGATAGAATTGGGAACTGCCGTTTCCCGCGCATTTTGTAATATCAGCTCGAAATCCTTTTCAGAAGCGGCATTTGTATGGATCAATTACCTAAGTCCTTTCTTCCACTTCCTTTTCAATTTTGATTGCTCCGAAGAATTTTCGGTGGCTTCAAAAGGCTAATGTTTTACGCTCTGCAGATCGGAATTTATTTCTACGGATACTTTTGTCGAAAAGAAAATCCTGCTGCTGGAGGGGGAGAAATGGAGTTCCGTTCTTTCTAATTAGTTGAGATTTTCGGGGGAGCTCGCCTTTTCTGGGTGACACCGAATGAGTGGAGGCAGGATTTGGCGCGTGTTTATTTTGCACTCAATAACAAATGAGAGGAGGAAAAAAAAACGGAAAATCGGATGAAAAGGGAAAATACCTTTCGATAAGCTGTTAGTGAATGCTCTTAATTATTCAAATCTCTCTCAATTTAAAAAAAAGAAGGCAAAAATTATTTATGAAAATAAATCATGATTATTAGATACTATATTTTATTATTCTTTAATACCGGATATTAGTTTCAGAAAATTAAATTATATGAAATAAGGTAAGGCATTAGATATTTATTGGAAGTATTAGGTTTGTTTCATAGTTTGTCAGGCATTTATAAACGATATTATCAGACGTTTTGGAACATTATTTATTATAAAGAAATAAACACAAAAATTCAGCATTAAAATTTTTAGTGGTTAATCCAAAGCGTAGTCACTTCCTGTTTCCACCGAACGACGGTTGAATGCTTTCTCAGAGAACTATCAAACCTGTTCATAAACACACTCACATAAAAAGCAAACCTAAGTTTTTTTTTTATCCCTTGACAATTCAAAGGGAACATTAATAAGGACTTCAACATCTGTTGTGCATAATTATACCGAATTTTCAACCAAAACCAATAAAGGATTAACTTTCTAATGGCCTATATTTTCAGAAACACGTAAATACGATTCCTCAAAAAAGCAATGACTTAAATTTATAAAATCCGGGTTGAGATTTTTTCATTACAATTATTGTTGAACTTTTGTTTCGATCAATCGGAAAAACGCACCTAAAACGAAATTTGATTTTCTTTCATCATTAACCACAAGTCAAAGATTAATCGCCAAGGATTACACGATAGATTCACTAAAAATATTAAATTCACTCCAAAGATTAATGTTTCGTAACTATTGTACAACATTGCCATTCTCTTGGGTAATATCCCTTAGAGAGCATGAGATAAAGATTAGGAGAATCCATCCTTGCTGTTTTTATATTGGATATTATATGATAGACCAGGGATGGCAAACCAATGGCACACGTGACACAATAATCTGGGAACGCCACCGATCAAAAGGATTCGTACTGTAAAACTGTCTTCAACTGTAAAATGAACTTCAATTGAATCCCAATTCGATTATTTGGAAACTGAATAATTTAAAATGCAACTGATAGATTTCCAGTCCAGTCTTGTTTAAAAGAAATTTACAAATTTATTGAAACAAGGGGAAAAGTTGGGATGGATTGAAACAGAAAGATTTACGAGCAATTTCAGATTGAGGAAGATGGCCCATGCTGTTTTTAGCATATTTTCCTATACCTATACCTGCCAGTCATTCAGAGAGGAATAACATTAAAGATTCGCTTAAAAACCGTTTGGCAGATGACTCCCATTCAGCCTTGCATTCTGCTATAAATGACATCTTATAAAATCCTATTATCAATTACCTGTCGTCTAATTTAGAAGAAAACAGAAAAATAAATGCATTTGTGGAGAAATGGGTATGATTTACCGCTATTTAATGGAATATATAGAGGTCAGAATTAAGGAAAAACCTGAAGATTGCAAATAATGATTTAAGTACAATACTGATGGCATCAGGTGATCTCAAAACGTTGAAGGATATGATGTTAGATAGTTTCATTCCAACTGTTTGAGAATGTGCAGATGGGGAGAAAGACAGCTATTTACCACCTCGAAAGGAATGTTAGTTTGACTGATTGGTCCATGTAAGGTTGGACCATACTTATTTAGCAGTTGACCACAACACATCTTGTCGATGCTGCTACGTTCAGTGGTGGTGGGGTGGTCAGCTGTACACAAGAAGAAGAAGTTATTTGTCAACAACCCAACAACAACAGAAGTCACACAAATGTTACTTTCATATGAATTACGTGCTTAACTAAAAAATATACTGCTATACAGGGAAAAATATATTTTTTCGTTGTAAATAAAACGTTTTGAGTTAATAGTATGTAGGTTTATAATTTTACCAATAATCATGAGTCAAAATTATTTGACGGCACATCTATACCTCATAAAACATTTCTTAGAAAAAAATTGCTTGTTGGTCCATAAAAATTCGACATCCCTGCGATAGACAGTCTGTCAAGGAATGTATTTCCCTAAGTTATCTTTCAGATCGTAAAATGAATTCCAGATTCGATATAATTGATATCAGTGTGTTTCTTTCAGTTTAATTGAAGAAAAAATCTGATCCATTTTGAAAATAATGAAATTCATTCCACATAACATAGTAGACGCAATCAAAGCCGAGTGCAATTCTATAATCCAGTTTCAATTGATATTTATTTGTTTTCCATTTTTTTTCAATGTTAAATACGAGTTATGTCATGTAATGTTTTATACTATTCAATATTTTCAATGCTAAAATATTAATAAAAACGGGATTCACAACATACTTTGCCTCTAATTCTATAAATAGTATGGTCATTGTCTTCTTCATTTATTTGAAATCGGATATCCTTAAAACTTTTACTTCATAACAAAGAAAATTGAAATGAGAAAATTGCATAATGAGCGATAACACAGCATTTTAGTTAAAATTTATTTATTCTCGTAACAAAATAAAGGGTTTTCTGATGATGATTAGGTGCATGCCGAAAGTGGGGTTACATTGGCGGAAAGCTTATAATTAAAAGACTATATAATTTAAATAGCTATCAAAAGACTCGCCATTCAAACATAGCTTTCCTATGCATAAGATGCAAAAGAAGCTAAAGGCAGGGCCAAAAAACATTGTGATAAAATCAAAGCATAGAGAGAAAGATAATTAATTCATTAAAGATAAATCAAAGCATAGAGAGAGAGAAACCAATAAAAGAATAAGAAAAAGTTATAAGAATATTAATAAGAATGGAAAAATAAAATATGAATAAATAAATAAAATATAAATATAAATAAACGAATGAAGTGTAGCGCAACATGAAACTACCTAGTAATCAGAAGTTAGATATTTTCAGTGGCCCTGACGTCATTCTAGTCAATATTTCCTTTGGCTAGGAAAATTTTCATATGTTAACTAGGTGTGAATTCATTTTCTGCATCTGTCTCCGCGACTAATCCGCCTTTCTTCTCATCTTAACGCCTAGGCGAGAAAATCTCAATTAAGTCGTTGGAGAGATTTTATTGTGAAGAAGAGGCATCTTTGCAATCTACTGTGGAGCGTAAAGACTTCTTGTGATGTAGAAGATACCATTTCACGATTAGACAATGCTCGATTGACTCTTTTCAAAGTTTTTAAGCTTGATTCTCTAATATCGAAAAGGATCCATCCAATAAAAGGACAGTGTGACGGATTTCACTTCCATCGGATTCATTCATTTAGTAGTGGGTGTATGGTATGGCATAAAAACAATAGCATACCTCAGTAGAAAAACAACGACGACGTTTATTTCCACGAAAGCAGGTCAGCCGAAAGAGGACAAACAGGTACAGCCGAGACAAACACACAGCAGCGCACAACAACGACATTAATTCACAAGTAATAACAACGTCCACAGCGTACAAAGCGGTAAGAAGGGTTCGGCAGGAGAGGGGATTCTCTTCGCTTTGCTGTAGGGTCTCTCCAAACGGCTGAAACTCTCTTCTCTATCTTCTCGCTTTAGATGGAGATTCCCTTCGTCACCTAAAACTGGTAGTTCAATTCATCAAGACTCAGTTCTCGACAACTCCAGTTTGAGAGTGCCGGCCTTTTATAGTTCTTTGGGGAGGCTTTAAAATCTTTTTGGCCAAGAGGAATCATCTGGGTATACAGTGAAACCTCGTTACAACAATATTTTAGGGACCAAATAAATATATTGTTGTAGATAGGCATATTGTTATATCGAGGGCCCACATATTTTGAGCATTTAATAATAGTTTTTTTATTATTATTGGTTTAAGGTGCATAACATACTATTTTTAAGTCTATATTTAGAAGAAATTAATTTGTAAAATACTAATAATAGTGGTTTAAATACTAAAAAAATAAATTAATTAAACTCAGGAAATAAGCACAGAAATATTCACATACGTGAAAACACTTTTTATTGAAAATAATCCAGTATTTTTGTTTGTTTATTCATTTTTTTAACTGTTAAGTTCACCAATACTGCATGCATTGAGTCTAGTGCACGAAAATGTTCTTCATTTGTCGACGGAAGGCTTGAAAAAAATGTCCGCAGGGAATTCACAGATTGAAGAGCTTCCTGGGATGACAATAAGGACTGCGATGGACCTGTATTATCATCATCGCCAATATCATCATCATCTTCATAATAAGTTGTCGATTATGAAACTTGCTTGACCGGTTTTTGAGGGTAGAAACGGAAAATTGCTGGCGACATTTCACCGTGTGATAAGGCCTTTAGGGAACAATATCGCGTGAAAGAAAGAAAAGTTTAAACCAAATGTTTCACGTAGAACTCAAAATCGTTAAAGACTATAAAACAACCTTTGAACTCACTTTTCATACGTCACTTAACAACACCCCGCCTCCATCTCCCCCTGTTCCTCTAACAAAGGGCACTTGTTCTTTGACAAGGTGACCAGACAGGTCCAGATGTCCTTAAACCTTATCAGAATTCCAAAGCTTACTGGGAAATGAGACTAGGCATACATTTACACTTAACCCCCCCCCCTCACCAACTCCAATTCCCAAAAGGGTGGTCTTCATCTGTTTTGAAATCTGAACAATAGCTATTTATTCAGGGATCAGTTGAATATCCACAATGAGTCTTAATAGACGGAAAAAATAACAAAAGAAAACGAAAAAAAAAAGCATTTGAAAATCAAAATATTATTATAAAGGAACAAAATAATACTGAAATTTAGATTGAAAAAATCGTTTTACAGAGGTTTATTGTTCTAGAGAATATCGTAATATTGAGGGGAGATTAACATTAGTTTATATGCAAAATCACCGGGACCACAAAACATTATTGTAGTAGAGGGAGTTATTGTTGTATCGGGTATCGTTGTAGCGAGAGTTTACTGTATATCTGCTCCTAAGGGATGCATCGACAAAACTCTCGAAGTTTCGAGTATTTTCCATTTTGTCGCCAAGCTGTGGAATCACTAATGCGACACCCGGGCACAGTTCATTACAAATGACTGTAAAACAGTGTTTATTATGATGGGAAAGGTGGGGAAGCAAAATTACAGGTTTGTAACAATAGTAAACTTTTCTCCGAAATTTTGGATGTTTGCTTACACTATTTGACGCATTATGGAACTTAGTGATAAATAATTCATATAATACTCAAATTCATATTTGAGAAACTTTCATAATAAGAAAACTATCCCAAAACAAACGAATTATACTTGTATATTTCATTCATCAATCCGTCCACACAATTTGCTATTAAATTTCAGGAACATAATTAGAATTTTTAAAACCGCAAATAAAATTTTTTTGTAAAACTTTTAAATAAAAAGTCCCCATTTCTTTAAGTGACTAATTTGATGAAAAAATAGTCGCTACAGCCTATAGAGGATATTTACTATCCATACAAAAAAGTGAAGACCCTAAAAGGTATTTAAACATGTCCGAATGATGTTTGAATTTACTTCAAACCCAAGTATTTAATTATAGTCTTTTACGAATTATAATTATAATATGTAAAAGAATATAAAAGATATAATAATGTTTATTACAAGAAATAAACTTACTTTATTTGTTGTAAAAAACAGAGGCATCAATGTATACAATAATATTTAGTATTTTTATATGGCATTAATATCGTATTTCAAAACTTTTTTCGCATAAAGTATGCACTTGCTTCGTAAAGTAGCAAATGTGACATAAGTGAAGTACATATAAATCAAAAGATACATCAGTGAAGTAATAATAATTTAACATTTGTCATAAGTACATTTCATTTAAACTGATCTAGCACATTTTTTGAAGAGCCAATGAATGAGTTTCTTCCTAATTCCTTTTTTACTGAATTTCAGATTCAAAAAATTATGTTACAATAAGCAATTTTAAAAATTCATATAACTAGTATAAATTTATTAATCGCATCTAAATTTTATTCTGATTTACAGAACACTAAAATTTATTGAAACAAAAATTGCTTCACTTTATAATTTCTTCCATATTATTTGAGAGCCTAATATCCCAAAAAACAATTTCTTACCCGCAAGTAAAAAGTCAATAATTTGTCAACATTGCATAAAATAATGTTATCATGGTTTCTAATATCGCTCATTACCTCCAATAACGGCAACACTTTCCTTAAAAACAAAAACCACTGGGGAAAAAAAAAACGGCAACTAAAAAACAACCTTCCAAAGTCATGTTTTGATAGAAAACATAACGAGATAATGTCTTTAGCTCAGAACACTGTCCGCATATCTTTTTCTTCATCTTTTTTTATACCCTCCTCATTTCTTAACTCTTTTATTTTTATCTTGAGCTGAAGACTATTAATGCATGGGGCAAATAATCCATCAGTTGTTTAACGGCGCTCATTTGTTAGTTGCTGCTCCATTTTTTTTTTCATGGCGTCCGAGTTTCTATTAAGGATTTAATTTTATTTAATGCACAGTAGGGGGGGGGTGAGGAGGTAGCACAGATTGGATGAAAAAGGAGGAAAATTAATGACTGCTTAATTTGGCGGAGAGAGGTCGCGGTCGAACGGTCTTGTCACGTGGTTTCGGAGGAACTTACCGTGTTTTTGTGCCTCCCGTTTTTCTCTTACGCTAAACGAAAGCGATGTTCGCGGTTTTACGTTTTTGTCGAGACCGTCACAAAAAGTTTAATCAGTCCGAGTTTAATCGATGGCGTTGATCAAGAGAAAGGAGTTGCGTTGTCCTCTTTCCGATATGTAATCGGTCTCAACTGTAAAATATATTTTTTTCTTTGCTTTTAAAACATCTATCTCCGTCTGTTTACTTTCTTATGGCTCTGTTTACTTCATAGAAATGGGCTTTCTCTTTGCACTAGAAAATCTATGCTATACTTTAAATTATTTTTAAAATAGAAATTCTTAAACATGAATTGAAAGCAAAAAAGTAACATAAATTTTTTTAAGTCAATTTCTTCTTAGGTCAACAAGGAAATTTTTTATTTCAATCACTTTTTATTAAACAATTACAATTAAAATAATTATGTATATACATAGAAGAGAATTAAGTGACAAAATAATTTTTTCAGAGATCTACACGCTTAGCCACTAACGGTATTTATTCCTAAACTTATATACTGCTAAATCCATACATAGTGTTACAAACCTGTAATTTTGCTTTCCATCACTAATAATGCCATAAAACCGAAGATAGGTTTACAATCATTTGTATTGAATGTTGCCCAGCTCTGACGTCAGAGATCTCAGGGCTAGGCGATGAATTTGGCAACTTTGGCGACAAACTGGAAAATACGCGAAACTTCGAGAATTTTCCCGATTCATCCATTAGGAGCCGAGATACATTCGGAATGCTCCTGATTGGTCAAGAAGGCTTTTAGCCCATCTTTTGCCGCTATATAAGATAGGCAATCTGCGGAGTACGTCGAGTGCATTTTTCGATTCTGTCTCCAGCCATGGATGGAGACAGTCGCTCTGAAGCTTCGCTCAGTAGCTCCAGTAGTTATACGCCAAATCACATAAAAAATAGAGTCTATATTTGAAAATTTAGGAGTAAGATCATAAAGCACTGTAATGATCTGAAATCGTACAATAGATCAACAAAAGACTCGCTGAAAGCATTGCAAGAAAGTAGAGACAAAATGGAAAAAGCAATCTGCACTGTAGATAAAAATGATCCCGCAAGCTGGGTAGCTGAATTTGAAAGGAGAATAGACCTAAACCAAGAAAGACTACGAATGGCAAAGCCCTGCATAAAAAGAAATTGTTATGCACATGACGGAAATAACAGCCTTTGCCATTTTATTCAAAACCACCAAATCAGAACTAAACAGCAAAAATCGATAGCCCAATCGTTCATTGACACCCTTGAGCAAATGAAAGAAAATAATTTGGAAACTACCACACAGTACCTTGACAACCTCGCGAAACTGAAGGAATTACAAGCAGATATTGAAAGAAGGGAGGGAGAACTGGACGGAGTAGGCCCATGCCCGCTCGAGAAATGTGATAAGCACCCTGCCATTAATTATATAGAGGATATGGAAGCTGATGAACCGTTCCGGGAAGTAGATAAAAGACACGCCTCTAAAAGGAAAAACTCAAACAGCAGCCAGGAAATAATAACTAATAACAAATTTCAAGCCCTTGAAATAGAACAGAAAGTTGAAATTAAAAAGCCCCCACCCTTAAATTTGAAGATGACCGAGGATTATAACTTAGTACTCCAGGAGATCTGCAGACA
This sequence comes from Argiope trifasciata, assembly GCA_026543055.1. NCBI lineage: Eukaryota > Metazoa > Arthropoda > Arachnida > Araneae > Araneidae > Argiope > Argiope trifasciata. The sequence goes on along the minus strand of JAPMOQ010006428.1, from coordinate 509,736 downwards.
GTATCCAGAAAAGAAAACACGTACTCAAATGGATTTATTAGAATCACCCCCAAAGATGTAACGGAGAGAAAAGGAATAGTAGAAATATTAGAAAATTGGAAAAAAGAATACACCGTATCGGAAGATCCCGCAGAACGCCCAATTAAAATAATCATAAAAGGCCTCCCTGGAAAGAGATTAAGAAAGAACTAGAAGAAAAGAATTTCAAATCACTAGAATCTCACAACTAAAAAATTTCGGCATCAATACCCTTCACCCCATTTTCCTTGTGGAAGTCAAAAAGATAAATAATTACAATAGCATCTACAACTTCAACTCCCTATGTTACATCAAAATTAAAATCGAGACCTACAGAAAACCTGCCAAGGCAACCATGTGTTTTAATTGCGCAGGATTCTTTCATAGCGCGCGGAATTGCAAATAAAATCCGCGCTGCATTAAATGTAATGGAAGCCACCCCACCCAAAACTGCGAAATCAAAGAAAAGATACAAGAGCCCAAATGCCTTAACTGCCAAAAAACCGGTCACCTGGCCCCATGGAGAGGATGCAAAAATTACCCCAACACTCGACCCTATCCCATTGCTAAAAGATCCTTTGCAGAGGTAGCTAAGAAAAACCTAGAAAATAGAAATGAGATAGTAGAAAGCCAACAGACCCAAAGACAAGAGCCACCCCATAGAAAGCCGGCATCCAAGACGATAGATTCCTCCCCAATAGAATTAGAAGAATTCAAAAGCATACTGGATGCACTCAGAGAAATTAAATCCCTTCTCGAGGAATTCCTCGGAATACTGGAAGCGTCCAAAGAATTAAAGAAAACAACCGATAAAGAGAAGAGTAAGCTCATCCTATTTAATGCACTTCTTGCCTAATCTCCTTGTACCCTCATCTCACTGTAACTCCACTCCTGATTGGCTCCCACCAAACACCCTGATTCGCCGGTCACGAACAATAGCCAATCCTGTCTCCTCCCCTCCAAAACTGCACTCTGAAAAATTCACCTCGCCACCTTCATCGTTGAAGGCGCTCGTTCCTGACTGGACGATCCTACTCCTGCATCTAATCCCTCTCGGTCTCTCCTATTCTTGGCCTACTCTTCACATGCAACGAGGAAGAAAAGTCCATGCCAGCCATTTAAGGCAATGTCTACTTTCCTGCTCTCTCGCCATTATAGGAGGTAGCGTCCTAGGAGGCGGGTACTCCTTTAATTGTCAGTCTTCAGAGTGCGTCGATTTTGAGAAGTGCTGTGGTGGTTAACCGAGTATACCTGAATTGAGAGGCCGTCGATTTTGAGAGAATCTTGAGCAAAGGGGCCGCCGGGAGAATAGAGAAGCTACTACTGAATTGCTGTGTGTGGCGTATTTTGTCGTCGTTTTGTCTTGTGTTGTATCCCGTTGTGACGTCGTCGGGAATGGAGCTGTTCTGAACTGAGTAGTAGTCCCGTTGTGCGAAGTAGTGAGTCGGCAGCGAAGACAAGAAGAGACAGAGGAATAGTTTCAGCCTGTTTTGGTGAGACCTACCTGAGCGTAGCAAAGAATCCCTTAAAGATTTCCTCTCCTGCTGAACCCTGTCTGGCCGATTTGTGAGCTGTGGGCGATGTCACTACAAAATTTCTGCCTGTGGACTAATGTTGCTCTTGTGGACTACTATCTGCAGTAGAGTACTACTATGTGTTCGTCACGGCTGTATATAGTTGCCTTATGTACATAGTTGTGCTGTAAATATTTGCCGTCTGTCCTGACTTTGTTCTCTAAATAAACGTCGCCTGTGTTGTGTCTTCTACTAAAGGACTGATCATTGTGTATCATCATCTTCTTATACCATACACACCCTCTATACAAGTAATCGAACCCGCCGGATTAGCAAGAAAATCAGTAATAATAGCATAAAATGAAGTCGAAGGCGTCTCTTTATTTGAACCACAGAGACTTGAGAAATAGTTAATGGAAACTGGAGATATTTGTAACATTTTGTAGATTTCTTATTGGGGAAGGATTTAGCACATTCATTTCATATCAAAATAAAAAAGGCAGTTTCATAATTTCGATTTTAATTACTCCGCACATGCTCGAAAACCTCAGGTGGCAATTAATGTGGTATGCATATGCGATACGTTTCTTTTTACGTTTGATTTTCAATAGCAATCCAAATCTCATTATGTCCAAAAGAAGGAAATCCAACCTTGGTCAGAATACATTAAATGCCAAAAAGCTTCGTTCTCTAAAAAATTGTTTTGTTGCTATTTTTGATAATTTCTAAATATATTTTCTATTTGTTTGATGTTGTTTAAAAAGCTCATGTCATATCGGGTGGAGGCTAGACTTAAATTTAAAGGTAATATTTCTTCTTGTTTGCTATACCACGGCAACACCGTGCGGATACGGCTAGTATCTTATATTAGAGAAATTTTCCCAGTATAAAATTAAAATTAATTAATTTATCAAAAAATTATTTATTTTCGTAAAGAATTGAACTCGCACTTTTCATCTTCATGTGAAAAATACTGAAATCCTTGCATTTTACAGATTGAATTCCCGGCTGATGATTTTAAGATATAAAGATTTCGATAAAAACTCGTTAGATGTTGGTAGGCACTATAGATGTTAATTAGATGTGATGAATTCCATCTATCTAGATTCTTTTTTGTAATTATCGCCCTAAATTATTTTGAAACATCCGAATAGACAGGTATCATCTGAACTGATTTTGGTCAACGTTTGTTTGAAATCTACAAATCTGATCATATACAAAATTTCATGGATTTAACTTAATGTGTTTTTGAGCTATTTTTGTGCTGACAGAAATATAGACGTTTTCCAATATAATTTATTTCAAATTCACAAGAAAAAAATGAGGGGATTCGTCGAATCTCGATTCCGAATCTTTTGCCGATTATAATACTTTCTCTATACTTACTTCTTATTCGAGAAAAGGGAAGAACTTGAACCCTACAGTTTTGAAGCAATCTTTTTATGTTCATTATAAGAGAGTTCTAATATTACAGAAGTATTTTTTAAAAGATATATAATTTTTTCATAGCTCTTAAAAGTTTCAAATCGCATTGCAATTAACAGATTATTTTTAATCTCAATCAGTAATATATATTTTTTATTTTCATGGGTAACATTTTATCTATATTTCTCCTACTGTATCCACATTTGTGCAACATATTCTTTAATAGATATTACTACTTTTTAATTTTTGCTATATGTTTCCGTCAATAAAAAATTTTAAGTCTGTAATTTATTTAAGAGAAAATTTAATGGAATTTTTTTAAAAAAAGTAATTTATAACACGAAAGTAAATTTTATTATCGAACTTGAATCTAAATACGAAACATGTTTCTAAATTTGATTACTGAACATCCAAAATTTGCAAAGAAATGCACCATAATTTTATAAACCCTTTAATCAATAAATATTTTATGAATCATATTAATTTTGTTGCATCAATTTTATTTTGGCTGAAAAATCTTAATCTCAAAATTATTTAAACTTAGTTATGTTACCGTCCCGTTTATGAGCAATGCGAAGGGCTACTTTTAGACCGATCTCGTTAATTTTGAATCCTGTTTAGAAGACGAAGAGGCCTTCATTTGGCACCCTCTCCCAATTTCATCGCTCTTCCAGCTGGAGGACAGTTGGTTCATGATGCAACGAAAACAATGCTCGAATTCAAATGAAATCATGCTTCGAACTTGGAATCCGTTCTTTACCATTTAGTGTCATGGTATCTTCTGAATCAATCAGTTATATTTTCTAACTGAGCTGTTTACGTATACTAATTAAAAGACAAGTTAATCAATATAGAGTTTTGTATTGAATTGCTTTCTTGCGATCTGGTTTTCTTCCAAAAGTCTTTCCGGATTTTTTTGAATCTGCTCTGATGAGGATGATATCACAGGTGATGTATGTAACATTACGCCGGGGAAAAACTCATGATTAAAATTTTTTTAAATAGAATTTAAATAGCTATCAAAAGACTCGCTATTAAAAAATAACTTTCATATTCATGTGTACTAAATGCAAAAGAAGCTAAAGGCAGAGCGAAAAATAGTGAAATAAAATAAAGAGGCTGCAGTAAATAGAAAAAGTGAAGGAGGTTTAAATGGTTGAAGTGGAAGAGCCTACATAATATTCAATAGTAAAATTATCATTGAAACATAATCGGCAAATAATAAAATTTGTCAAAAATAGGCTGTTTAGCTTTTGAAACAGAAAAATAAAAGTAAGATAAAAATTGAAGCAAAGAGGAAAGATAAATAAATGTATAAGTAAATAAATGGGGAAAAAATAAAAGTAAACATGAACAAGATACTCCCTTTTTTCTCTATATTCACAGGTTGTTGTCCATTTTTAGCAGGACTTTCTATTGCATACTTTGAACAGTTCAGGTAATGGCAAAGTTCCATTTAAAGTTTATAACTGTTTAAAAACGATTGCTTTATCAAGAGTTATTTTCTTTGTAGAAAAATTAACATTTAGAGAGGGGTCAGTTTCTTTTAAATGTTTTCCTGGTGTAGGCTGATCTTCACATGTTTGAGCCTAAGTCTGATCTCTACCCGTGACTTTCTAAGATCTCTTTGACCATCAAAAGATGCCATACATCCCATTTACCACGCGTTTTTCACTAAACATGATTAGATGGGTATAATCGTGCTTATTTAGAGCGGTTTTGCTGAATAAAAAATTATCATTCATTTTATAGAATTTTTAGACAATAAAATGATTTAAAACGTATATCTTCGTACACAACTTGTTTTGCTGCTACTAATATATGCACATTTCAATATTTAAGCATCGCAATTTATTTTATTTCCCTCTTTCTGGAGGTATAATGATTATCCTTATCTTGAAATGAGAAGATAAGACGGAGTTTGAAAGTGCCGAGTGCAAAGCCCCAATCAATAGTTACCAGATTACATCTCATTAGGAACTAAACAAGGCGGATTTTCATCAGGGTAAGACAGATAATTAAACATGTGGTTGGAAAACCGGAAAATTCTGAATTGAGAACTTAATCTAGTTAAAAAAGAAACTTCATTCGAGATGCCACTTTTAAAAGAGCTCAGGAATTTAATCAGAAACATTCCAAGAAGTTTTGCGGAGGTTTCTCATGGTAAAACTGAGTAAATTCTTCTTTCATTTGATAAGGAATGTTTTTTAATCTATTTTTTAAATTAATAAAAGTAATTTTGAAATAATCCATTGATAATTCATTGACATATTTTGATAATTGATAAGAAAATATTTATTTATTTGCTCTTCGCAACAGGTTGTTAGATAAAGTTTCTTTTTGAAGTCACTGGAATATTAAAGAAGATTCTGAACTTAATTCATTTGATGACAGCGAGTGTTATAACAGGAAAGTTTTTAAAGCCATTCCACTTTACTTTTTGTAGATTGTACAACCAAATCTAAAGTATGCTTGATAATAGACTTTGCAAATGACTTGCTGATACAGGAAGATATTGATTTATGAAATGTAAACAATTTTGCTCAGCTGTCTAACTGATCGAGTTTTTATTCTTTAAAAATTTACTGCAGGGAATTTAAAAAAAATTTCGCTCAAACATTTCATTCAAATTTCCTTTTCAGGAAAATAAGTTAAGGCTTCATAATCTGTATAACAAGATGCTATATTGTTTTAGGTATAAGTACATTTTTAAAAGTTTAGTCTTATTAAAATTTTTCCCATTTTCTCTCTGTTTTCTATCTTACATAGATAATTTTCATAATTCTTTATTTTCCTCTCATAGACAATTTGTTGGAAATTAAAAATCATGTTCCGTATATACTTAGGGTGTATGTACAAACTTGAAAGTTCGAAAATCGTTCAAAATATCGAATTTTTTTATTACTTCAAAATGTTTTCTGATCCTTTAACTTTCAAACAATACCAAGATGTTGTCGATATTCGAAATATTTCTCGAGTTATAAGGATTTTTCTTGAGGCACTTTCACTAAAAACTGTAGTTTGGTTTTTTTTAAAAAAAAACACATTTTATGAATAAAAAGTTACATATTGGTCTCTTGACTCCACCAAAATTATGATTCCAATTTAAATGCATACACTAAACTGATTAAATGTGACTAATGCCGTTCTATCTAAATTTAAAGAGAGAGCAGATTCACCCCAAAAGTAGGGAAAATTTTTTACCTGCTTAGCTGCTGTATTAAGATAGATACTTCATTAAATAAGATGTTCAAATAAAAAAAATTGGATTGGTAGAGGTGATACAAAAATTAAATATTTTTGCATGAAATTTTTTCTGTATATATATATATATATATATATATATATATATA
>JAPMOQ010006428.1:478266-502289 GCA_026543055.1 Argiope trifasciata | reverse complement strand
TTTTGGTAGTAACATGATTACACGCTCATAAAAGTTTTGGTCTTTGCTGTAAAAAAAACTGATCGAGGTGGTTTTTGGCCTCCTCATTTGAAGGAAAAATTTTGCAAATCAGTTCTGGTACTGATGTACTGTTAACACATCTTCTCCACACATATTGGCTAATTTATTTCTGGCTTGACAGCATTTTTACATTTTATATAGCAAAAAAGAAAAAAATGACAAAAATGCTGTTTATTGCTCTCCATATTTAAAAGGGCACCATCCAAAAACTACTGAGAAATCAGCTGCACTTTTTCACACTCAAGCCTTGCTATATCAGCTCTTAAAACATAAAATGATTTTGCGGTTTAAGTATGAAATTGGGTGCGAAAAATACAATTAAATCCTCTGTCGGGAAAAAACGAAATTACTTTCCGAACAACCTAATATATATATATATATATATATATATATATATATATATAGACCTACAGACAGATAGACAGACAGACAGACAGAATATATATATATATATATACCACTATTAAATTTTAAAATGATCAAATTATAATTGAAAAAATTCATATATATACATAATATATATGAATATATATGAATTTAATGAATTTATATATAAGAAATTTTAAAATGGTCAGATTATAAATTAATTGAAACCAACGCGAGCTGTTCGAAATGAATACTTTAGTGTGACATCAAAAGCTCAATTCCTTAAAACAACAATTCTTACAATTAACAATAATAATTCTTAAAAAAAGAATGAGTTGTGTACTATATACATAGTTTTTTTTATTTCATTGTCTAAGATCGGATCCTGTGGTGCAATCAAACCCAATTCACTCATTAACTCATAATAATTACAATCAAAAATCAAATCAGTCACCATTCACCATATTTTAGTATAAATTGGAATTCATTGAAATTTTTGTAAAAATGACACATCACACGTTTATAGGAAATCAGCATTAATGATCGATCTATGTACGAAGAAGGGATTTCTGTCACTTCATAACTGATATTTTGAAAATTTATATTTGTACCTCAAAAAAATGATATTCATCTATTCAAATTGTATTTCTAGCAAAAGAAGGATTTGATGTTTTTCAGGATAGAGCCTAACTGCAAAATTCTAGTCGTTGATTGTTTAATTATCCATGTATCCGTTCTGACAGTCCGTGGATTACATGACTGAAGGGATGGATATCAGTTATTATGCTGCAATTATCTCTACGTTGTCGATTTTGAGATGCTGAGTTCTGTACTGATTGCTTATGCTCTAAGTAAACGATAACAAGGAAAAAAGCAAAAATGCATATTCCAAAGTCACATGTCTAACTCCTTACTCTTCCCTTTCCTTTTCAGAGTAATATGTTGTAATGTGTATTTGCTAAACCCTTTTGCATGCACATGTCCTAGAAAAATGCCAGCATATCAAAAAATTATTCAGAGCATACCAGCATATCAGAATTCTATTTTCCCCCAACTATATTATATGAAGAAACATTGTCAGCTTTTTCAAATGCTCTTTATTACTGAATATGTAATTCAGTTAGAAAACGTTCAGTTAGTAAAATTTTATTATTTTTTATTCCCCATTTTTGTACTGCTCTGAAATGTCTTGGGTGTTCAATTTCTCCTCCCTTCGACAGTACCAGCATGTTTTCAGGTATTCGACTACATTCGAAGGAAAATTTTTGAAAGATTGGAATTTTTAAAAACTATTTAAAATTATGATTTTTAAATGTCAATTGCAATAAAAAAAATACTATGAAAAAAGTATTTAAAAATATAACAGATTTTGAGAAATAGAAAATTTGTAGTAAATTTTAATGAAATTTAACCAAAACAGTTAACACTCTACACAAAATTTTAATGCAGCAATAATATTTTTCTTTGAACACAAGTTATAGAATATAATGATGAATGAAATGAACCGAAATCTAAGAAAAATTTACTGAGGAAAGGAAATTGTGGGTAAAAATATACGTATGTATGCATTTTTACCATAAATTTGCAGCTTTGTTTTCTAAAAACATCTATAAATGAAGTATTTCACCAACAATAAAACTTTTTTTTCAATTTGTTGCCCATATGACTTAAAACCCACTTTGTAATTTTTATGTATCTCTGTTAGTTTTTCAGATACCATGTTAATGATGGAGAATTTTTATGAACCGAAACATTTTGAGAAAATTGTAATTAAAGACAAATTTTAGCTGAAAAATCGGTGACCCTGGATGACAGGTGAGGCCTTTCTTTTCACAGAAAAGATGAACTGTTTTGGAAAGAGGAAAGTCTGAACTGCAAGAAATAACAATTAAAAATAAAATTCGCCCATGTGGTCGATAACCAGTTTTCTAACGTAATTAGATACCTTAAATGAAAATATTTCTTCAAAGCAAAGAAATTAAATTTGAATACATCTTCTCATCTTTAATGAGGCTCTTGCATCTACCCGATGCCTTTACAGCAGTCGATTCAATTAAAAAATGTAACGCTTTTCGAAAAAAACTGAGCAATATAACTGTACTTTAAAAAAAACAAGGCATACATACACAGAAGCAGTCGCTATGCAATGCCGCAATTAGAAATAATTATTCAATTCATTTCAGTTCCAAACACAAGTGCAAATGGTACAAAAAAAGAAAAATGTTTTAAAAGAAAATTATTTTTAAAAACTTTCTTATCTAATTTTATCAAAATCAACTGAAAAATTGAAATCAATGAAAAATAAACACAAAATTGTTCTTTAATATGATTGCTTAACCAAAAAGTAATAAATAAAATTGTTATTAATAAGGTTTTAAGAGACCTGATATAGATGCCATATAGATGCCATCAAATAGATGCCATTATGTAAATAAATGAAAATAATTTGTCATTTTAATATAAAAATTTAGCTTTCCTTTATATGATTCCTAATCAACTTTTTAATTGTTATTTTAAATTTCATTGCATTAATAGCACGATATATTCGAATGTCAAGAAGACATAAAAATTTCGAGTAAAGCAGGATTAGCAGAAACCTATCCTTCCAACTAAATATAAAGAAGCTCCTTCCTCGCAGGCATCAAATTGCTTTTCTGTCTCCGCAGGAGAGGGAAAAAGAACAAAAGATTTCTTTCTACTCTAATCGCGTTTCCTTATTTTTGTTCTGTCCATTAACAGTAACTAGAGACTACAGAGAGTCGCATTTGTTCGAAGCTCAAATGAAAATACCTGAAGAAACCGAAATAAATACAGTTTTAAAAGGGTATTGAAAGGTATGAGTTTTCAAAATACAAAGTGTGAACTATACTATTTTATCCAACCGAATGATAACATATCAATATTCGACGAAAATTAGAAGATGCATTGAGCAATAAGTTGTTTATTTCGGTTTTATTTATTTCTTAAATAATACAATTATAAAAAGGGATTTGGGATATTAGAATCCCAATAAAGTCATTTGCACTACTAAATACTAAACAGATAATACTCAATATTATTATATAGATCAAAATAGAAATATTTTTTCGATATAATAAACAATATAAAGATATGAAGATACACTTTGCTACACAGATTTAACATCTAAATTGTAGAAATATGAATCTAAGAACAAAACAAAATAATCTATCTTAATCCTATCTAATTTGAATCAAAATCGTCGATCAATATTTTTACAAAGCATGTAAAAATGATAACTGAAAATTACAAGAACCCAGATATATGAATTTTGGTTCGTGATTTTTAAAGTAATTGTTGTTCTGCGCCAAATAAACATTTGGCGCATTTTGGTTTCCCTGTGTCAGAAAACAGAACGCCCAAATAAACACTTGGTTTCCTAGAGCTTGTGTATTAACACCAACCTAACAATTAATGGTAAAATTTATCGCAAAATATTGTACAAATAGTTTTTTTTTCCTCAGTACTATTAATTCAGAGCACACATTTATTAGAGGGTGTAAGAGTTTAGTTCACTGTAAGATGGTTACAGGCTTTTTCATTTGATGCTAAGCAATTTTTATTTCACAGTTTCGAAATTTTTTTGAAAATACAGCATTTTGAGTACATCTGTAGAGCACTAAAAGGCATGCATGGTTATTCATTATTTATTACAACTGTTTAAAAATTATTCCATAATAATCCGATTGTTACACCAAGCAAGAACCGTATCGACTATATAACTGAGAAAAAAAAAGTAATATTTTCTTCTGTTTCTCTCTGTTTATTGTAACATTCTGTTATTTACCATTCATATTTAGCTTAACTATCCTATATTTAAAATCTCTATACATAGTTCATAGAAATTCGATAATTTCCTAGAAAAAAGTTTATAGACATGGAATAAAGTTTCGAACAAAATTTTTCTTGTGGAAAATTTTTTAATCCTTACTGTAGACAAAATTCACCCATGGATTTCTGTCACGTGAAAACAACAACAATAACATACAAATTGAATGGGAGAAAAAACGATTATCTCACCTAATCTTACTGCAATGCAAATTCAAGAAAGTTACGTTAAATGATTTAAAATTTGTATTTGCGGCCATATGCTTTTGTTAACTTCAGTACAGTGAATTGTATTCCTTCTTTGAATTTTTATGTAATTTTATTTAAATTAGATGTGAAGAATTTCAGCTTAATAGCAGGCGTAAATATTTGAATGAAAGATAAAGACCTGACCAAAAAAGTATGCAGTTTTGGCACACAGTGCAGTAAAAATCAAGTTTCCAAAAATGGGATTCGGTTGTTATAATTTTTTATATGCTACAGAAGATAGGGAAATATTTAAATCTTAGAGATTTTTAATGCCACAGAAATGTAATTGAAATAGATAAAAATTCTTCAACACAAAGACATGTTTGTGATTGGATCAGTTTTTAAAAGTAAAACTACTAAAATACATTGTCATTTCTTTCAACTTTCGAATGAGATAATTTGAAAGATTCTAAAAAAGGGTAAATCATTTAACAAATTATCGACCAGAAACGATGAAAATTTTATTTCTTGATATTTCTATTGATTCAGTTTTTTGTCTATTTTCAAGTTTGATATATACTATTTATATGACATTCTTTTACATGTTATTTGGTTTATTCTTATTTATGTGATATTTTTTAATATTATTAGAATAGGTATCCTTTTTAAGATAATTAATATTAAAACACAGAAAAACCGAAATCACCTGAAGAAAGAAATATATATATATATATATATCAATATGAATATTAATTGAACTGTATAAACCCCGACTTGCTCATATTCTTCTGCATAAAAAAAAGATAACAAAACTTATTTTGAATGTCTTCCAAAAATTTCTGTTGTGATACAAAAAGACAAATTTTCTTAAGTAATTCTTATAAATATGGGTTCAAAACTCATTTAGGATTTCATTACTCTAGAGTTTATCCTTTTTCCGCATTTTTTTCAATTTTGTGTTTGGTATATGTATTTCTTTAGAGATGAAATTGTTAAGAATTGTAGAAATTCAATTTCAAAATCTAAATTAAATACCACTTCTCAAATCTTAACAAATAAATTGGAAACTTGAAGTTAAATAATTATTTTAGTAAAATATTAAATAAGTAGGAATTCTCATAAACTCATTAAAAAGAAAATAAAGCTCATCGCCACTTTAAAAACTGCCTGGCTAGTGCGCACATCATTGAAACAGTATCGGACCAAGTTGTCCCTAAATGTGTTAGAAATAAACATTCTAAGACTCTGCGATATTTCGTTTTCGCCCACAAAAAATGAACAAAACAAAATAAGAGACTGGATTCTACGCAACTAACTGAAGCTAAGTTAACCAAGTGTGACGGGAAAAAGTCACCCAGCTCAATCCTGAACCCTGGCACTGAAATGTTCTATATATATATCTCCACACAGTTATATATAACAACAGCGATGCTAGAAAAACCAGGGCAAGAAGAAAAATATAGAAAAGAATCCTTAAAAATAGAAGTAAAAAAACCCAAATACAACAAGAGGCATTTTGCCTTGCTAGCGTTCTATATTCCGAACGGATGGTCTTTCCTATCCAGTCCAATCTTCATTCCCTATGGCTCGCCTAGGGCAGCCACTGCTCTGGGATGAGAAGGGCTGTGTCTGCAATTGGGAGGTGGGGGCAGTGGGTGGGAGCGATGTCGTGTTCTGGGGCCAAAGTCCTAATGGTCAATTCTAAGGCCTTAGGTAGAAGCAGGTTCCGACGCGGATCGTTAAGCATCTGTGGGGTGGGCGGGGAGGGCTGCAGGGGAGCATCGACCAAGCTCAGCCCCGGCACTCTCCCCACCATTACCCTAAGCCCCGGCCTTCTCTTTCCCAACAAGACTGGAGAAAAGAAAGAGGGGAGCGGAAGGCCCATGAGAATTTTCTTCATTCTATCCCGCGAAGAACCCGTGTGTGACGGTGAGGGTCAGCCCGAGGGGGTTGGTCTGCAGCCACGCACGCACGGCCCACGTGGTCAGTGGCTTACTTTCCTCATTTTTTTTTTTTGCCTGATATTTTGTTTCGCCCTTCATGCTTTTTCCGCAGGAAAGCCGGATTTACAGGCCTGCTGATGATTACGGCATGACTCGGTTTTCGGTGTGATGTTTCAAATGGAGTTTTATTTCCTTATTGTGAAGAATGTAAACATATGAAGATTTGCAGCCTCTTTTAAGACTTATTTTTGAAATATTTCATTAAGTATATTCTGTTGTGTTTGTCTAAAAAGTAAGAATTTACCATCAGTACACATGTGTCATAATTTGAAAATAAATTATTCCTGTAACTGTAAGAAAACATAGTTCAACAAGATGATGTGTTTAATTAGCTTGCTTATTGTAAAAAATAAATAGAAATATGTATTACGCTGTATGAAATAAATGGATTTCTATATAGAAGAATTATTTATTAAAAAAGTGAGCACGACATGATTTCGAGGAACCAATTCGGAAAGTTTCTTCATGGACACAAAATCAACATTCATTTCAAAGTTTACTGTTGACCCGTTTGATAGATAAAATTTGATTGCCTTTCAACCGGCAAGAGATATTCTATAGGAAGGTTACGCCTTCTGTCCAAGTTCGTAGATAAGCTTCTCGGGTCTAAATAAATAGTAGTCAAATGGAATTTTCATTTTCCAATAACTCACTAACTGCTGAAGATTCCTTAAAAGCTAAGAAGAAGTAAAATTGGCTCTCAGAAACTTAGTTCTGCTTTGTATCTTAATCATATGGTATCTAATTCGAAATCTCTGATCACTTGTGCTCGGTTTCATCTTCAAAGTTCCAACCGTTATGAAATTAAAGGTGGACAGTCTTAATATGTCAGGGAAAGTCAGAATTCTGCATTGGGTTTCCAGTTATCCAGCAAGAAGTTTTTCACTTTGACTATTAACGACAATTATGTAATTAATAAAAGATAATTTTAGATCATTATTTTAAATTATCATTTAAAAATTTTTTTAATTAGCAACAGTTATTATATTTATGATTTAAGGAACAAGGGGGCTTAGAAAAAGTAATCGCAGGGTATCGAAAAAATAGAGATAATTCGAAAATTTTTGAAGAAACAGAAAAAAAAATCCAGAGAATATTGAAAATTCTCTAAGAAATAGAAAAAAAAAATCCAGTGAATATTGAACATTTAAATAGAAACCGGCAAAATACATTATGTTTATTTCCGATTTTTCCATCTAAAAATGACAATCTGTAGACATTTTAAGAACGAAAGATCGTAAGTACCAATAATGAAAAATCTGCGGAATCCCTTGAATTCACTCTTTTTCTATTCGTTCTTGTTTTGCTTCCATGCAGATCAGTCTCATTTCAATTTCAGAGACAAATGTTTTCCTTCGGTGAGATTCCGGTGTTGCAGCTATTGAGGGTGTGTGAGAACGTTTTATGAATTGTTCTCAGATATTTACTGAGATTGGATTAATACAATCCTTAGAATTTAACGAATATCAGTAAATATAGCAGATTAAGTTTATGTAAAATTTATACACTAAAACGCACTGAAATCTTCAGTATCAAAGAAATTATTTTTGAAATTTTATACGTATCTGATAATGCAAAATTATAATATTTCTTAATAGGAAAACCTTTTTGTTGATTTCTTATCTATTAGTGTCATGCACGCTGCCTGTATATATATATATATATATATATATATATATATTGTATTTTTAAGAATGAAATGAAATTGAATTAGAAGAAAATACATGTCTCAAGCAGGAAATTTTTCAAAATACTTTTTGTATGGAAGAGAAAGATTTCAAGACATTTTTAAGCCTTAGAACATCAGTTAAAAATTCTCAAACCATAATACATGATACAACTTTTATCTCGAATAATAATACATTACTTTTTAATAATGTTTCGTGAATGTCTACATCATGCACAATACGCTGGATATGTTAGCTTGTTTTCAGAATTTTGAATGCAGATTTAAATATGTCGAAAGTAAGAATTCAGTAGAGCAGTGATCTAAGATTTAACAAGGCATATTATAAAAGGTGTATTTTTTTTAAAAAAAGGCTTTAAAAAAATTCCGCGCTTTTGTTTTTCCTTGAACTTTTTAGAATCTAATGTTTCAAATGTTTTCAAATAATTATTGAAGAAATTGTTAGCATTATCTAGTTATTATTTTTATTTTACATTCGTATTGGAACCAAGAATCATCCTTTGGACGAGAGCAGATATTAAAGAAATTTTTGTTTAAGTTATTGAAACATTTTCTCATTTTTGAAAAGAACTTTCTTTTCTTTCATCTTTTTCCCTAGTGTTTTATTTCACTTATTAAAATTGCTCGACATTCTGAACAGCGTGTATGTTTGCTGTTGGTGGATGGGGTGCATAAACAGTTTTTGAAACAGCTCATGCTGCGTAACGGCGGTGAAAACATGCGCCCAACTAGAGGCGTTTACTTCCATTATTCACAACATTGAAATTACGCAATCATGGGCATTATAAAAGCAATTTTATCAAACGATTGTTTTGCTCAGAATGGATTCGCATGTTCTATTGCGAGTTTCAAGGCACATTCTAAATTCACCGAAATGTAGATATTAAGATTTCGATTGCCGGACTGTAAGAACCCAAAATTGAAAATCTGTTCCATCTTAGAAGTACTCATATCCGTCTGTGGTAGGCATCCATTCATTAATAAGCTGCAGAAGTCTCAGAAGAAAAATGTGGATCAAGTATCTTTATCATCTGACCTGGACCATCCCGAAGATGCCCACTTGTTGCTTCGAATTGGAGCGTAAACAAAATTTTAAAAGCAAATACATCAACTGATGCAGTGCAATTAATTTCAAAAAGTACATAACACTTGGAAATACATGCATATGTCTTCGAGAAGATGAGAAATATTTTGTAAAATTCACGTCGAATTTCTTGAGAGCATTCCATGGACTTTCGTGCATAGGCGATCGTCGACGCCAATTTCGAGATATAATTTTCTGCCCATGAATATCATTAAAGGCTGTATCTCAAATCCTTATATCTGTTTTAAGAACTTCTTACCAATTTCTTAAAATCTCAATCAATCTAGGGAACTAACTTGTAATAATTTCCTATCATTTCATAACTCTGTCTGATGATGATGATGTCCCTAGTAGCACACAATTATTGTGCAATACTATATGGCATTGATCAATACTCGCAATATTGTTTAATAATGAGGAATATGGTTTAATATATCACATCGCATAATGTTGTGTAACATAGTGCTACAGGCTGTGCTAATTTTGTTGTTTCGAAGAAAAGGTGTGCAGTAGCTTCTGAGGGTAAAGACCCCTGAACACCCAAAGGGCAGAGGTTTGACTTCTAGCTCATATGAAAATTACACTTGCGCGAGCCCTTTTTTACAGGCACATTCCCACGTCTTTCAAACTGAGCAGAGATGAAAAATAACCATGCCCTTATCAAGACTCGAACCCGGGACGCTCCGATAAATGGGAAGACGCGCTACTCCTGTACCAGGACTCCGGCAACTCTGTCTGATGACAACAAATTTAATGACACGCTGAAAAACTGGATTTCAATGAACTTGTGAGGGAAAGATAAATGTGTCTCATAACTTATATTATGGAACGAGATCTTTTTCTCTGAACTTGAATTATGTCTTGTACCTCGAATTCAAATACCTGCTAGATGCAAATTAAACGTCCTTTCAATGACTACGGTCACAGAGACTCAAAGGAAGGAAATAAAGAGATAATTCCAGGTATTTTAGAATGTATGAGAAAATACTGTTTCAAAATTTCTGGTAACCGGAAATGTTTCTCAGATGTCCACTGAAAACAAACAATAGAACTGTTTATTAAAAATTCTTAAAGGGGCAGTTCTACGTGTACTTGTCAAAATTTTTGCTATCAAAATTTCTATGAAAAAGGGCTTTAATAAAGCCAAAAAGTAGTGATACCAATTAATCAGTACGAATTTTTGCTAAATTATTTAAAATACCATCTACTCTGATGTATTGAGCTGTAAGATTCACGATTTATAATAATTTAAGTAAAAAAATATCCCCCAAATAAGTTACTTCTATATCAGATGAACTTCTATTACATGTAATGCATTTAGCGAACTTTTTATTATTTAGTGGGTAGCTTAGATGCTAGATGCCTCTAAATTGTACATTCTCACACTCCTAACTTTAACTAATATGTTACAATTTATGTTATTTTCTACTATCTGGAAAAGGTCACCTATAACCTGAAAGTGTAAGTCAGGGATACATAAACAAGTAAGTTTTACAACAGAGTATGATATTAGAAACAAAGGAAAATGCACTAAAGAAAATAAGAAATGAATGAAACAGATGAACTGAACAACATTAATTTAGTGTATTAAAAATTTACATATGCAAAAAAGCCCACTTTGCATTATTTTAATTGGTAAATCTTCTGAATATTTATTCTCAATGTATTAAATGTTTGTTGTTAATATTGCATCATAATACCCTTTACAGATTCTGCGATACTGAATACGATTTGTACAGTTGATATTCCGAAAATTAGAAAATTTTCTATTTTAAATTTGTATTTCAGTAATTCAATTTTATATATTTCATATAGGCATTTTTTCTTTTGTTTAATTCTTTTTAAAGGATTCCCAACATAGTTAAAGCAAATAACTATTAAAGCATAGTTAAAGCAATAGAATAAAAGCAAATAACTTTTTGGAATGCGCAGTATATTTATCCTCGATGGGACGATCTCATCATTCCATTTTGCGCATCCATGGTTTAAAAAAATAGCCTTTATTCAAACAAAAGAGAAACATCTCGACTCTAAGGAAAAGAATTTAAAAGAGATAGCTGCAATAATATTTTTTTCAAGCAGCGCAAGAGACTTTACTAACTACAAGATTCGACCGATTTTAGTTATTCAAATTTAGATTGTTTGGAAAAATAGTAGAAATGTCTTAAAAAATTTTAATTACCTTTTTCAATTTTACGAACAAATTTAACAACATTTTAAATGACAATTATCAACATGAAGAATGTTGATCGTCAAATAAATGAGGTTGTGAACTAATATAATGTAGGGTTTTGCAAGGGGGGAGGTAAAGATGGAGGCAAATTAATAATAAATAATAATAAAATAACAAAGCATGGATAAATTAATAATAAAATAGCAAAGCATAAAAAATGCTATTATTAATTTATCCCTTAAGATTCTTAATTTATCTGAATACATTTAATAAAGAGCTCGTTGCATTAGCAGAAATAATTGTTAGCATAATGACATTCAAGTAATTTAGTTCAATTTTGAAATCGTTTATAAAATTGATAAGCAATTGTTATATCTTTAAAATTGGTGCAATTATTTTATTCGTAATAAGAAGTATTCGATATATTCAATTGTTTTATTTTTTTAAAAATCTCGATACATACTTCCTAAATAGATAAGAACAACTATGATTACATAATGAAGGTATTTCTTTATTTCTTCACCAATGAAGATAGTTTTCAAGTCCCTCATCTGGCATTTTATCGATGCAGATGATCAAATATAGATTATCATCAATGAATGAAAAAATACTTCAGATCATTTCTTTATGAAATACGGCCGTGCAAAATTATAGTTGTGGCAAGATTCTATGTTAAATATACTCACCCCCCAACCCGTTTTAAATTTTGAATACACTGATATCTTGCCTTTGCTGTTCGATTAACAGTTCAATTCATTTGAGAAGGAAAACCGTTTACATGCTGTACCGTTTATTTAAGATTTAAAATATTAATTTTTGCATTAAAACTGTAATTTATTTTCGATGTTTTTCAATAGTTTTTTCGACTAATTATTTTTCATCCTCTTCTTTTTAAATAACCATGAATTCTCATCCGAGACTTCAAACATTCGTCCTTATGAAATTGTTTTTCTCTGACGCATCGCAAATGTCAAGGATGAAATAATAGACCTTTATTTAACTCAAAAAACTGCGATCATGTTGATGTCACATTGAAGCGAACGTTTATTTCAAACATTCAATTTTTGAAGGATTTATTACCTCAATACTATCGGCGTCCTATGCTTGTTGAAAAGTTGTTGTGTAAATATACTTTTAGTTGTTAAAGTTAGAAATATAATTTTTAGAAATTGTGAGATTTTTTCTCTCTTTCTTTAAGCTGATACTTTATTTCGAACAACGCAGATACGCATAGCACAAGAACTGCATTAGAGTCCAACTGATATGCTATACTTGTGTGTGTATTTTTCAGAGCTTGATCAGTTTTCATATTAAATGTGTTATTGTTGTGTCTTATGGCACTTCACAAGCCCGTTGACAGGTATCTGTCAGCTATTTAAGCCGAGTGAGAGTCTCTTGTTATTTCGGCAGCGCCAACTAGGGCCAAGAGTACGACTTAGCTGGTTCATGCGTCACATACGCTTGCACAACCCCTTTATATTGGTGGAACATTCACGCACCCCATAGTTAGAACAACCATGCCTGGACCAAGACTCGAACCCGAGATACCCAGATCATGGGAAATGCTCGCTACCTCTATGCCAGAACATCGGCATATTAAATAAATTGCGTATCTCAAATTGCAATTTTATGCTAGGCCTCAAAATCCCTCAGAGGGCTCTGCCTAGCCCCTATTGTTCAGCTGACTGATTGTGCCAACGATCTAAGGCAGCGGATAAGCAAACAAAAGGAATCTAGAGAATCCTGAATTGTTGGCTTCGGAAACTGAAGAGTTTGCATTTAAATTCAAATATACAGTTATTGGATTTTATAGTCTAGCTCAAAGTTTCGAACATGAATTATATTTATAATATGTGTATTTGAAGGAGCAGTCTCCGTGATTAAATCTGCACCATAATTTTCCATATATGTTTTGTTTAGGTTGATATTATAATAACCTTACTTATGAGCTGAGTAAATAGTTGTCGAAATTTTCCTTTGCCAATATTAATAGAAATGAAACTAATAATTACATTGCGAAATATAAAAAAAAAATTATGAACAATTTATAACTGCTCAGACAATCTAAAATTTTTTGCCAAAATTTTTTAATGTATTAATAATTGACCAATTTTAATAATCACATTTTCGTCAAGAATACGATTTATTTAGTTTCACTTAAATTTTCTATCCACATAATATTTTTTTCTTACAACAACATATTTTTAAGCATGAAATTATAAAATATATGTTTTAGCTGTTTTATTTTAGTAGCCTTTCACATATATATCGTGGGCAAGAACCTTTCAGAGGAGACAAGGCAAATTATATCACATTTGTATAAACATAAACATCATGTGATATCTTATTTCGCATCGCGTTAAACGGTAACAAATTTCGTATTTTATATTCAAAATGCATAAATAATTTCTGTATTAAATTAATTTACTTGTCTTATACGAGCATAATTAACATGGAGTGGTGTAAAGGAAAGCTAATATGTCGATCGAAAAGCAATCGCTACAATCTTACAGTAAATTGCATGCATTCTTACATATATTTGAGAAAGTTTGATCAATAGATTCTATAAAATATTTTTATGAATCCATTAAGAAAAAAAATTAATAACATTGAAAATAAGAAAGAAAATAAAAACTGCTTCATGTGTTAAAAATAAAAATATGAAATTTTTTATAACATTGTTAAAGAATGTCAAAAAAATCAATAGAAACTTTATACTTTTGCTTCCAACTATGATAGAAAAACACATTATAAGTATTTGTAATTTTTTTATTTAGCTGGCTTAAATTTCATTTAAGCAATAAATATTAGCTGTGCTAATAAAGCTTAAAAATGTTTCCATGTCCATATTCAAAACAAAAAAATTCACTTCTAAGTAGGAATAATTAAAAATATTAGTCTTTTGTTTAGTCTTTTAGTTTAGTGAGGATTAAAATAATATTTACATTTGATATTATTTCTTGAAATAGAAGGGAAACCTCACAATTTGTCTTACGCTTTAAATAGCCAACCTTTCTAAAAAGGCTTTCATAATTTAATGTTGAAGTTAATATATGTTATAAATTTACTTAAGTTTGCAGCTACATATCCAACAGTCTTACTTAAGAGTATCTTTTCATCACCTCACACACATTTTAGCTTTTATTATGAACAGCTATACCTTAAAATAAAATCTGTACTTTGACGAACATGGGTTGTTGGCATTTTAAAAGGAATCATTGTTTTTGGGGCCATCAAACTTGGTACCAATATTTTTAGAAAACTTTAATTACCATATTGAAACGAACTTTTGTAGATAGAAATTTATTAAAAGGAAATAAAATTTTGACATCCTAACTTAATATTTCTTAAAATTACATTTAGATAAAATATGGTTTGTAGAATTATATGTTACAAACAATATATATTTAAATATGATTTGTAACACATTGATTGCTGCAAGGGAAGTTAAACTTTGTTTTATGCTCGATTAAACCTTTAAGTTGGATTATTTTTCTCCCGAAAATGCCATAAAATTATCCTCAATTATTTAAAAACCGAGGATCTTAATTTATATGACTAAAAAACTTAATAAATTATAAATGAATAATTTTTAAATAATAATTTACTACCGAACGTATCTTTATTGAAATATTAACTCAATAATACAATTTGTAATATTAACTTATATAATAAAATAAAATTTAATTTCATACTTTTGATTGCATTTGTAATCGAGGGTATTTTGTATCATTATCTGTAATTAAAGAATGATACTTTTATTCATTCTAATACTTTTTGACTTGATAGTGCATATATCAAAATATGATTTTTCTTTATAAGAGTTTACTGATTTAAAGAATTTTTTTGCATTTTGTGAGAATAATTTTTAAAAATGCAGCTATGCAAAAACTTTTATGATTTAATACTTATTGTAAACATATCTCCAATAATATAAATTATTGTGGACGTTTTAATTAGTTCGGAAGTTTTATCTATACACTAATTCGAACTTATTGTTCTAATTATATGGGAACCAATTGCTAAATGAAAATATTTTAAACTTATATTATATTGGCAATATTTCATTGAGTAAAATAAACTTGATTATATTTTTTTGCTTCATATAAAACCAAGTTTTAGCTCCTTTTGGAATTTTTTTTATTTTAATTAGAGTGTTCGTCGAAAATTTAATACATGATAACAGAAGGATTTTAAAAGGAAGATAAATTTCCTCACAATCTTATATTCTAACTTTTTTGTTTCTCTTTATATCAGAAAATGATCATCAATAAACAACGATTTATTCAGCTTTTTACAGAATATCAACTTATTACGCAGCACAACATCGGGCTTTTAAATCTGTTTACAAGATTTGTTTTCCAGGAAAAGAAATGTTTTTTAATTAATTGATAATAATAATTCTTAAAAAAATTCTTCATGTTGATATCAGATGTTGTCCAGCTTCAATTATCCATTTATTTAAATTAATACATTTATTTGTATAAAAGTCATCGCGACCGAAAAAAAGATTATAAATATATTTACGTCAATGAACAGATAAATCATCAATTTTAAAGCGCAAAGTTTTCCCCCTTTAATCACGTCGGAAGTTGTTAAAAATATTAAAATTGTATTAAAACACATAACAAACTGTCAATGCAACTGCGCATTAAATTCAAATGCTATTATCATACTTTTATTGAATTCATATAGTAATTTCTGAGACAAAATTGTTTAAACCATTTGTTGCACATCCTAATATTCTTCCTAAATCATTCTGTTTTTTTATAATTATTTTATTTTGCTGTATAAATTTATAAAATACATATTTTAAATCCACATATTTTTAACTTCTCAAAGTCATTCAACTCTTTATTAGAAGAATTTTGAAATTTTTTTGCATGTTGTTATTTATTAGCTTTACAAATAGATTAATATTTTCATTCCACATTACTTAATATATCTTTAAGGGGCAATTAAATATCATTGAAATTTTAATGTAATGCTTTCATCCGCGTTTAATTATTATTTTCACCAGTGTTTTTTTTCAATTGTATAATTATTTTATTCAATTACTACCCCATTTTTCCAGATATTTTCTTATAAAGAACTTTTCTAAAGAGAATATAAACCTTGAATTTCTTTCGCAGAAGCAATCCCCTTTTCTGTATTCCAATTTATGCTAAAATTAAAACAAAGTGTAAATTTGAATAAACATGTTAAAAGATATGCACAAGGTGCTAGAAATAATGTCATGCAATAAAACCTAGATTTCGTTGATATCTTTAATATTTCCCTTTCACAATATTTTTTAAATACAAAAGCAGCTGCTAGGTGGCAACTTTTCCAACTTGCCACCTAGCGGAAGCCTGATGAAACTAACAGTGTGTGCTCTGGAGCCATAGATTAAGCATGATGTTTACCCTGATAATTGTACTTTTCCTTAAATATTCGTCCTATTATTGTTTTTAGTGTGTTATATCCTGCATTGTTTCATTAAAAATATTTAAATCTTTTAAGCTTCTTTCCTTAAGAGTTTTGTTTTTTCCTCAGCAGGAATAGTTTGGGCGCCCAACAATAACCAGTTTTATTTACGGTTACAAAGGCAGTAATTTTTTTCATTCTTAATATAATTAACTAAGCACTATAAATGCTCATGAACGTTGAAGAAAAGCAGATGCAACAATATTATCTGTAGAAATAAGGCCACCAAGCTGTATTAGCTGTTATGCCTCTAACCTGGCTTAAAAATGAATTGTTGAAGCATTCAAAATCCACTGAATTTTTTTCTCAATTAATTGATAATCAATGTTTACTTCTAACTGCAATGCCTACGTGAATGTTTATAGTCTGTTGTATTTTATGAAGGCTGTTCAACGTCACCTTTTCTACATCGTTAGCCTCGGCAAAGCTGAGGCAGTAACCGGGTTCTCAGTTCTAACTTGTGCAGACTCACAATTCTAGTTGGGAACTATACCTAACATTAGTCTTCTTGTTGTCTGCCTCAGTCAAGTTATGCAAATAAATAGCTTTAAAAAATTCATCAACGATGAATAGAAAAGGCGAGATTTTTTCTGTGATTTTAACTTTTAAATAGCCTTTAACTTTTACAAATTTATTTTAATAAATATGACTGATTAAGGCACAAAATATTCCCTGATTCATACAAATTTATTTGATATATGAATAATCGTATTTGCTTCATTTTTTGTTGAGTTATAATTGTTTGAATGAAGCAACATACAACATGGAAAAGTATCATTCTTCATAAAATAAGTGTTAAAAAATCTGAAACTAGAATTTTTAGTGCAAGTACCTCAAGAAAAATTCTTATAACTCGAGAAATATTCCGAATATTGAAAACATCTTGGTATTGTTTGAAAGCTAAAGGATCGGAGAACAATTTGAACAAGTAAAAAAATTATATTTTGAGCGATTTTCGAAGTTTTAGGTGTGTACGTATACCTTAATCACCTTAACGGTTCGAGTCAATTGTATTATTATATTAAAAATCTTAAAGCCAAATCTGTTTTACGTCTAGACAACAAAAAAAAGGTGAATAAGTTTCCCTATAACGCAGCACATCTCTCACCGATCACTCATGAAACCCCAACCCACATTTTTCCCTTAGAACACCCCCCTGATCTTCTGTAATCACTCAATCACCATGGAATCTAGAATAATACCGAAGAATAAAATATCGTCAGTGAAAATGTTTTTCCTTCCTCCCTCCCCTAAAAAGAAGAGCAAGTACGCAACCACCTAATAAATAATTTTCCAACCCCTAGTGAAATTCGCCAACTTGAAATTTTCTCTTCTCCAATTTTTTTTTTCGTCCTTTCTTTTATTTATTTCAGTTTTCTCTTCCCTATTTTTTTCTTTTCTTTTTCCCCCTCCCCCCTTCCTCACAACCCGCAGCTTTTCCTTCCTGGCAGATTCTTTTTTTTTTCGTTCTTGCGTCGAATGTTCCTCATCTCGTTCGAGAGTGGACGATGTGGCTGGTCGCAGCTGGTCTCAACCCTCCTCTTTCCTGCTTCTCCCGGATAAAACGAAGGTCTGGGATGGAGAAAAAGAGATGGGAGAGATGAAAATATATATATATATTTCCCACCTTTACGTTTTCCTATCTGTTCGCATTCATAACGAACCGGTCAGCTCTGGCCTTAGAGGGAACACCTTCATAAGGCCCCCTGCGCGAATATTTTTCCCTTCTTTCTCTGGAGCGGTTTGGCGATCGAACTTCTCGCGTATTAAATTTTTCCCCTTTGCTCCCTATTTTCCATCTTGGAAGTAAATCTGAATAAATTTCATACAGTGTTTATTTTGCTTTAATTGACAATGGGTTGGAATCAAAAATCATTTTCAGTATATATTTAAATATTTGCCAAATTAATAATAAATACCAAGTTAAAGGGAAAATAATAGAATCAAAATCAAATCGAATCAAATTGAATTTTTTATTTAATTTAATTTTTATTCAATTTAATTTTGATTCTATTGTTGTTCTACAAATTTGTCTAAATTCATCTGTGTTTTAGTTGTAGCTGTATTTGAGCTCTCTAAATACAATGATGCTTTCTACTTTTTAGATTTTTTTAGTTTGATTCCGAAATAATTTTTGTTTCTATTCCGATATAATTTACTTTCGTTTCCCGAATAATTTTTAGTTTTGTTATCTAATTTATTTCAATTTTTGTTTGTTTCAAAAATAGGGTTTGATTACATAATGCTTGTATTTTTGAATTACTTTCTTCTGTTTGATTCTGAAATAATTTTAACTTCAGAAATAGAATTCAGGATAATTTTAATTTCAGATTTCAGAAATAGTATTTAATTTCTAAATGCTTATATTTTTGATTATTTATTTAAATATTTGAAATTTATTGTTAATATGACATCAGTTATAAAATTATCATAATTCTAAATAAAAATAATAGATTTTTCCTGCACAAATGCTAGGATGTTTCAATTCATTAAAGTTTCAAATCCAGATCTCAGACTTTTATTAGAATTAGCTACTCTGTAGATTCTTAAGTGAAATAAATATCTGAGTAAATGAGTCATATCTGGTCATATGAGAAATATATTTATGAAAGATGAGTTTCTTCTTTTATGAAGTTTCTTAACTTTTTGCAGCTCGTCATTTTTGTAATCAAATTTAGAGCTTTTAATGCATTAATTTTTTTCTGTTATCTGCGATTTTGGAAACAGTGTGATAGATTTTTAACTATATTTAAATTTAATTGTATTAGTATTTTATTTCATTTTAAGCTAAAATAGAGAGATTAAAGTCTGTGCTTTATTTGGTTTAAACTTCATCTTTATCACCATTTCTGTTTGTGTGTAGGCATCCTTCCTATTATGATAGAAAAACTAATTACTATTCTGAAACAAAAAAACTGTAAATGTTTGTCTCCTTCCTGTAAATGAATGGACAAAGGCGATTTACGTTTAGCTAATTTTGAAAATATAATTAAAAATTAAGGAAAGAAAAACTATTTTCTTTAAATTTTTAAATGGCTAAGAATAGTTACGCACAATAATATGTTCCGTAAATATTAAGGTAAGAAGTGAAAATCTGGCTTATTTAAAATTAGTTAGAAATTTGATTATATTTTGTAGGACCGTTACTTAGTGAACATTTACTATCAAAAAACAACTAGTTTTTTTATTTAGTACTTCTAAATCTAATAGACGGCACATTCAAATTTTTTTAACATTTTCTTTTATACATATTTATATACATAATATATATTCGATTCGACAATTAAGAAAATAATCCTGTCTAAAAAAATTAGAAGACAGATTAGAAGACATGGTATCTAAGAAATAAATTCAAAAAAACCAAGAGGAGAAAATTTCAAATTCCAACGTCTTTATAAATACGAATTGAAGAAAATTTGCTAAGGATTTATACAACTCAGGTTTATTTTGAAGTGAATATAAATGTCGTAAGTAAATCGATTGCGTTGTTTTGGATAAAAATATCACCGATAATCTTTCGTTAATGACCGGATAAAGTTGATGAAGAGACAGCAAGGAAATAAACTTGCTTGCAAACAGCTAAGGAGATGATAATGAAGAACATAGCATTGTAGAGACTCCTAGGCATGAACTAAATGTTTAAAAAATTGGTCTTCAGAGTCATTTAAACATGAAACTGTGGAATTTTTCTTGATATGATACAACCGTCACTAATGAAGAAAATAAACGTGTGCGCTTTCGCGCTCTACAGGTCAGACCCAAGGCTACCAAACTTATAAGATATGCAGTATGCCCACTGAAGTTCCTTGTCACTCTTTATGATAATATTGTAAGTTATACTTACATCTGGTTTAGAACTTGTTACTAGGCCTGATTCAAAACTGTAAGCTTAAAGGAGAAAATGTTTATACTTGATGCATCTTTTCTGAAGTTTTCAAACTAAAAGTCTGCGAATTATCTGTCCATGTTCCCCTCTCCACTTCTCCACGTATTATTCATTATATAAAAATGTATTACAGATGTCATTCATTCAAACTTTTAAATTTTTTCCTATTTGACTTCGGATCTCTGGGGGTAAGAAAGTTCAAATTTAAATTTGCATTTATAACGCTGGTTTTGAGAAATTTAAAAAATAAATTCCTTTCTGTTGCCGATGTGCAGTGACAACCCCGTTTTTTGGCACTGATTATCAATCTCTCTCATATACATGGGGTGTTTAGTTTAGTTATATTAAAGTCCCGTTATAAGAAAACACTATTGCTCTTTTGGCTCTGACCTCGTCCTTTTGAACCGCTATTAGATGACGAGGACGACACCTGAACTAGCACCCCCTCTCCAAACTTCTGCCCGACACCAGCGGGAGGACGTTTGGCCAGACAGATTTAACGTGCAAAAGAACCCTTCATGGCTGTTCTTCAGTGGAATCGCGTCTCAAACCTGAAACCCTCCGGTTCCGGAACCGAGACCTTACCATTAGGTAACCGAGGCCACATACATGGGATGGGTGAATAATGCGACTTGAGGTATTGAATAAATCTGTGAGAAGTGAGAAGATCGGCAAACAATTAAGGTGTGCGACAAAGTAGTAAAGATGCTTTTTTCTGAAAATTCTGAATTTTAGTTTATGATATTAAAAAAGCTCAAAATCTGCAACCTAAAAAATATGTTTTTGAACTATTTAAGATAAAACAATAGAGAGCGAAACTTCAATCATAATTAACAGACCAAAATGAAACTGAAAGTACTAATTTATAAAGCAAATTTAAAGGTTTTGTTTCAAATTTTTCAGAATTAATTTATATAACATTTGAATATTCGAAATGTTTATGATGCCTCTTAATCAAACAACGCAGTTTATTTATTTCAAGCAATTGTTTTTAAATAAAAGGTTGAGAATAGCATGTGTTTCTTGTGTATTCAGAAGAACACTTGCGGAAGTCGTTTTTTAAATGCACTTTTTGAAGAATGAATATTTCACTTACTCCCGAAAAGCATGGTATTTCAAAAACAATGCAATAAAAATTAATGATATAGGGTCAGCAAATGTCAGAAACGCTCCGGTGATGAAGATCACAAACATAAAGGTACCTACATCTTATCATGGTCTAAAGTCATTTTCAGTTAAAAATTTATTATAGAATTTCAATACTTTTCAAGACCACTCTTCTCTCCCAGGTAGCTTATAGGGTTCTTCTGCGTCATTTCAGTGGGAGAACGTTTTCGAATGCAACACGCACCAGGCCCAATGACACAGCTTGTTTTAAGTGAAATTATTTCAAACTCAATACCTCTACCTCCGAATCAAGACATTGCAACTAAATCATTGCGGTACTATACACCGATAAAGTTTAAACTAAATATTTCTTTCTTATTAACCCCTTTCACATGAAATGAGGTATTTGACTCACTCGTCGTATGACTGAATTTTTAATTTCAAATCTTCAAATGAGGGAAAGTATTAAGTAATTTAAAAGACAAGAATCCCTTCAAAATGCTTCATCATCTCAAATGCTTTTATGTTATTACAGGAATTTATAACAACTAACTGAAATCGAATATATCTTTTAATGACGAAATTAAGCAAATTGTATGTCAAGGGTTTAAAAGATTTTGGGGTTTACTTTGACACGGATATTGAAGTGCTTAAATTACCGTATTAATAATTGGGTTTTCTTTAAAGTTACATCCAGAAGAAAAATTGAAAAATTGGATAAAATAATTTTTATTCATCCACTCAAGTCCAAAAACATTTTTTAAACTTGCAGTGGGTTATTAACATTTTTTAAACTTGATGTTAATACAGTTTTTACAAATATTAATTCATTGATTAAATTCAATTAATTTTTAACATTTTAAATAGAGTTTCAGCAGTTTGTAATGAAAATTGAAATCAACAGGCAGTAGCTCAATCGATAAAATCCAAGGATTTAAGTATTTTTCGTTTAAAAGTGAAAAAGGCAGGTTCAATTCTTACGAAAATTGATGATGCTTTTGATAATTATGTTACAAAAAGTTACTAAAATAAATTTTTTTTCTTTCTTGACTTAAGTAGGAATTGATTGTAAAAATTTTATTATTTGTTTTCCATTGCATTCATAAATTTTCCACAGGAACAAATTAGCAGAATATCTTGGACATTCCAGAAGTAATCGTCATAGCAGTAAATTATTCTGAATTATTTGCATATCATAATAATTAGCAGCAAATCCATGAGTGCATGGTAGCAAGAATTCACCGGCCAGTGCTCGCTAGTTAGGATCTTATCCGTCTCTCCACAGCATAATATTATTAAACTTTGAATGAGGCTGCAAATATGCATTTTGAACTTATTCTTGCTGCACAAACGAAATAAAAATTTTACAAAATAATTTACTGAATTTCGGTGATTTAAATCATTTCGTTTAAAAGTTACTTCGTTTACATACTTTCATAAGTGTAGACCGAAATACAGTCAATCATGTGATAGATTTGGTTCAAAATTTCATTAGAATATGTGCTTTAGATCCTAATTATGTGCACCAAATTAGAATATATATTTTAGATCCTAATGCAATGTACCAAATTAGAATACATATTTTAGACCCTAATTGTGTATACCAAATTTTAATTATTCAGACATTTTGTTCACTTGTATTTAAACAGACTGATTTCTTGTGAATGGATTATGTTCAAACTTTTATATACATCTACTCGTAAATTCATACACCAAATTTCATTAAAAAATACCCAAAAAATATAGAAACATTCCTTAAATATTAATTAGAATAGGTATTTTAGATCTTAATTCTGCTTACCAAATTTTAATTATTCAGTCATTTTGTTTCCTTGTCAGTAAACAGACAGATTTTTGTGAATGGATTTCGTTCAGAGTTTGATAGAAATCTACTCATTTGTCTCTAAATTCACATACCAAATTTCATTAAAAAATACCAAAAAATATACCAACGTTCATTAAAAATTAATTAGAATATATATTTTAGATCCTAATTCTGTGTATCAAATTTTAATTATTCAATCATTTTGCTCCCTTATAATCAAACAGACAAATTTCGTGTGAATGGTTTTAAATAAAAATCTACTCATTGGGCCATAAATTCATATACCAAATTTCATTAAAAAATAGCCAAAAAATATACCTTTATTAAAAAA
>JAPMOQ010006428.1:438417-462974 GCA_026543055.1 Argiope trifasciata | reverse complement strand
ATATTTTTACAATTAATTTTATCTCTTTAATGAATAAATCCGTTTTCGAATACTTCTTCAGAATATTCTGAAGTATGATAAATAGTTTTCTCTGAAGCCCTCTCCGACGGCAGTGAAATCCCCGACGTCTCAGGTTTCAGGATCATTTTAATCTCAAATTCTCCCGGGCTCTGTCCATCTGCGACGCTCTTTCCGCGGCACTGACCACCGGCCGAAGAGGGGGAAACGAAGCAGAAACGAAGAAGCCGCGAAATAAATAAAAGATGGAGGCCCCGATAAATGCGATCAGTATGCCGAGCGAGTCTTGATGGAGGGGATCGTTTACTGCTGACCATCGGTCAGCCCGGAGGTCTCCTCTATAATGACCCCTGCCAAAACGATTATCCAATCTGCGTCCCGAGGCTCTCTAATCGGTGGGCTTTTTTTGCCTCATCTGAAGGAGATGTATGCTGATTTTTTTTCTCTTTTAAAAGGAATTTTTATATAAGATGAATACTTGTCTATCAGAGCAAAATAATTTATTATTTCAGAAATAAAATAGTTTCTTATAGAGTTACTTCTATTATATTAGTAACTAATGTTTTACAGAGTATCTAGTTTATTAGTAACTATTATTTTACAGATTTACTAATATTATATTAGTATGTAATATATTGAAAAGTTACTAGCATTGTAGTGAGTTACTATTGGGTTGGGGAATAAGTTCGTAGAGTTTTTATATTTACGTTGTTTTCCAACGACTTTTTTTGCTGTTTGAAAAAGTGTATCGTATTCATTCGATAGATCTCTTTCTGCTCTACAAAACTGTGTAAATCGTTTTTTTTTTAAATTTACTTTTAAGGCTTAGAAATGGAATATTCAGGAGGTAAAAATCAACATTTTCGACAACTGCTCTTCTTCTCTTTTCATCCAGGCCAAAAAGCTGCTTAAGCAGCATGGGACATTTGCAACATTTACGAAGAAGGTGTCATAATCAAGTCTGCATCACGGAAAGGGTCAATCCTGACCTATATCCAAAGAAGACCATAATCTACGTTTGGGGGGGGGGGGCTGGAAGGGCATGGTATACTGGGAAATGTTCTAAAGGAATGTATCGATCACCAAATGGCTCTACATAGCCCAGCTACACCGCATGAAAAAGGCTATCCGACTAAAAAGATCCCATCGACAAGGCTAAACCACACTCCTTCACGACAACCCAGGCCTCTTGTTGCACAAGTCTTCAAAGCCGCACTCTAAGAGTTCGAATGGGAGGTCCTCCAGCATCCTCCGTATTCTCCGGACCTTGCTCCTTCGGATTATCATCTTTTCCGCTTCCTATGAGGTTCGTTACCTTCGACAATAAAGAGGGCCTTTAAAGCCAGACCGGGTGGTTTTTGGCATATCGGCCTCGACCAATCGGTAGAGAGGTGAGAGGCAGTCGTACACAACAGCGGTGAATACATAATAGATTAATCGATTGTTATTACCAAGAATTTTCTTTTAAAAAGTCTTTGATAAAAACGGTACTAACTTATTCCCCAACCCAATATTATTTAAGAGAGATACTAGTATCATATTAGTAAGTAATATTTTTCAGAGTTACTGAAAAACACTAGTATTATATTAGGAAGCAGTATTTTAAAGAGTTACTAATATTATGTTAGTAACCTTATTTTTGAGGACTGCAGTATTATATTGATAACTAGTATTTTACAGAATTACTAGTGTTATATTTATAACTAGTATTTTACTGAGTTACTAGTATTATATTTGTAATAGTATTTTACATTGTTACTAGTATTATACCAGTAACTAGTATTTTACAGAGTTGCTTCATTAAATAATTTTAATAATTTACGAATTAGTGAAAATACAACGAACTTTTGAATTAAATAGGATGTCAAATGCTCAAAATAATGTGAAATAACTTTGAGACAGGCATATGATTTACAAAATAAAGCATGGTATAACCAGATGTAATATAAAAGGACGGGATTGTTTATTTTTCTTTCTGTTTTCTACCATATCCTCATATTCTGTATATTAGTTCATGTTATTCTATAATATTCATATTATCATGTATGATACTTATAAACTGCCATACTATCTATGAGCTGCATGATGAAAAATTAGTTTAAACAGTCTACAAAGCAAGCTATAATAAATAAATTTATAAAAACGGGCTCGTTACTTCAGCTGTTCATTAAGAGGCTTTTAAATTATTTATTTTATTGGTAAAATTTCTAAGGATTTACAGTTTGAAATTAATTTGTGTAAATATTTGAACTTTTTTTCAATATGCGGTAAAGCTCTATTGTATTTCTTCAGTGATACGAAGATACATTAATTGTTCATTAAAAAGTTTTTCTTATTTATTATTGCATCTTCATCATGGAAATTGCTCAAGAAGAGAGGTTTTGTTAGATCGAAAAATGGTTAATTGAGTTTTAATTAACATAGTTATTAGCTAGGAATTTTTCTGTGACGAATATTGGGATTTTTTAATGATTCGTTTCAGTATTCCTTATTATATATATGAATCCAATTTCGGCTGAAAATTAACTATAGCTCTCGAATTAAAATAAAAGTTGTACCTTAAAAACTTTACCTTAAATTACATAACCTATTGAGAGCCATTTTAGTAAATATAACTTAGGCTTCTAAAACCAAAAAAAAACCATTTTTTTTTTTTTGTATTTCCCCGAGATTCCAAAACATTTATCAAATATAATTGTGATTTATCGTTAGAATGAATATTCATTTTGAAATGTCAATTAACATATGATTTTAGAACAAATTTTACCGACATCCTGGCGTAGGGGTAGAGCGTCTTTCTTGTGTTCCGGATTCGGGCAGGGTCATTCTGTGAAGTGCGTGAATGTGTCCCTGTAAAAAGGAGTTGTACATCCGAGGATGTGTATGTTTCAACATCATTCGAGCTACAAGTCCGACTTCTGCCTTCGGGAGGCTTAACCTTCAGAAGCCTCTACCCCCCCCTTTCCGTGGACACATCATCATCATAAGAAATTTAATCATTTCAAAAAAAAATTAAATCCACTTCGATGATTGATTAGGCTCCAAATATCTCAATGCCATCTGAAATTTTTTATTGTAAATAAAATACACTGATCCATTTATTTTTAAATGAAATTTTGATTCATTGAAAAAAATATGTATAATGATATTTTAAGCAAATGAATTCATCAGTCTTGATATAAAAGAGATAACTTCATTGTCTGTGTAGCAATTGTTCTTCAGATAGGAAATTCATTAAGTTTAGTTTAGTTTAGCTATATTAACGCAAAGTTGTAAAGAAAAACTAGGGTTATTTTGGGACGTACTTCGTCATTGTGAACCACGTACAGACGACGAGGTTGACACCTGAACTGGCCCTCTCCCTCTCCACATCAGTGGGAGGACAATTGACCTGACAGATTTAACGTGCAAGAGACCCCCCTCACACGATGGGTCTTCGGTGGAATCGAGTCTCGAACCTGAAACCCTTCAGCTCCGAAGTCGAGGCTTTACCACCAGACCACCACGGCCTCCATTAAGCTATGAATTTCTTTTTTATATAACAAAATTTTTACACCTCAATTTTAAATATATTTTTCAAGAATGTTTTAATTAGATCAAAAGAGTAGATTAAAATTAGGATTTTAAATTTTAAAAAATGAAGGTTGTTTCACAGAAGAAAATTCAATCGACTTTACTTGGTTAAAATAATTGCAAATATTTATTATGATGGCGCAATTTATCTTCCAAATTAACATTTTTTTTTCCTTCATCTGACTAAAATTAATTTTTTTTTTATTTCTTCGTTAGAAAAGGAATTCAAGACAAATCACTGAAATCCTCTAATCATTTCATCCCATGAATTTGATGATAATTCAGGTTTTAATATCTTTTTGAAGCCAAAAAAAATAGGATCAGTAATTTTGCTCAGCTGTCTTTTCACTTGTGGTTATATTAACGTCCTATTTTTAAAAAAACAGTATGGCTATTTTGGAACAGATCTCGTCATTTTGAACCACGATCAGATGATGATGACACCTGATCTGGAAGCTATTCTTCAAACTTCCACCCTACACCAACAAGGGGATGTTTTGCCAGAGGAATTAACGTGCAGGTGCAAATAGACAAAATGTAGTATAAAGTTTTGACATCAGTCTTAAAATTTAGACCAACTGTATCACCTGTATGTCTGTTGATTAAGCAATCTCGTTTGAACGTTCAATAAAGAGGCTACAAACTAGATATACAGAAATCGGTATGTAGTTTTGGCACTAATATTGTAGTCATGATGCGAATTTTCCATTCAAACATTTCATGTTCAAAAGAATTATTTTATTTTTATTGGTGGAAAGTAATTAAAACATCAACTGCCATTATTGAATCTTTTTAGGAACTGTGTTTAGTTTGCAATGCTTATAGAATATAAATATAACCATGAGAGAATCGCAGTAAAATAGGCAAAAGAAAGAATCAATGATCATAAGAATCTCGCAATACTGCTGCACTTCATTCGAATCTCATTACTGACAATACAAATTATAGAAAGATGCAAGGAATTGAATTATTTGGATTGTATTAAATACGAATTACAATTATGTCATTGGATTCTTTTAAGATATTACTTCTTGCTAAGGTTGCATAACTTCATACAAGCTATTTGGCCTAGTAGTAAGATTTACTAGCAGGCCAAAGAGCTTCAGATTCAAGATCCAATTCCACCGAAGAACCACGAATTGGTGCTCCAAAATCCGTACATCTTCCATCTGATGTGGTGTGGAAATTCGAAAAAAAAAACGTTGCCAGATCAATTGACGTCTTCGTCATCTGATCAAGGCTCTAAATTCAGAGGTCTGTCCCAAAATTGCCCTAGAGATACTTTAAAAATGGGGCATTATTATAGATTAACTAAATTACATAATTTGATGAAGTGAGATTATGTAATGAGAACTTTGATTTAGCATTCCCACACAATCTATTGTCTCCTAGGCGAGTTATTTAGAAATTAATCCTTGTTAAATAGATGCGGTTGGGATCCGAATTTTTTTTTTAAATTTTAGATCATTGTACTATCTCTATAATCCTCCCGTAGGTGTAAACAATAAGCTGACCACGTTTCATCCCAATCGGACGAACAGCTTAGGATGGCATCAGAGAGATACAGACAAACATTCATTTTTATTCATATAGATAATATTTCTACATTTTTTTACTGTTGTTCTAAGTGTAATGCATCGTTTTTATAACGACCTTACTCCTAAGCACTTGTTCAACATTTTTATAGAGACAAATTTATATGCAAACAATTATGTAGAATAGCAATAACGTCTTTAGTTCTTGTTTCATTAGGATATTTTTCGTGTTTTATTGAATTTATTTTTATTATTTTAGAGAATTGATTGAATATAACAGTTAGGACATTTTGAAATATCTAACAACCAATTTTTTAAAAATAACATTAAATAACGATTCTGCTTCTTTTAACGTCCTCATTTTTCAACCATTGTTTATAATTACAATCCCAATTACGTGCTTCAAAATCGCGTGTAAATAAAACTAAGCACATCTTTTCACTTTAAATATCATGGATTTTAATTTTATATTGGAGTATGTTCGAGAATTTCATAAAAGAAGGAAAGAGGTTTGTTTTATCTTTAATTTATTATTTTTTTTCATTATTTTTTTCTGATTTCACAAAACTTTATGAAGTACAATACAAATTTTTAATCCCCTTTTATTAAATATAGCCTTTTAATGTATAAGAAAATTAATACATATTTTAGTTTCGTGCATTTCTAATCATTGCAAGGCTTTAAATATAATGAGTTTTTTCTTGGTACACAAGCATGTGGAATTCTGCTGTCTGCTAAGAGCTACATACTATTAAATTTAATAAAAGCTATTATTATATTAAGACCGTTGATTATGCTCCTCAAATAATTTAAATATTGAAAATTTTATTTGAACGTTTGCATAAGTTATTCTAATTCACCAAACGCATGTTATAATTTCATGAAAACACTAACGGCTTCTTTTCTACTTTGCTGTTTTAACTACGTTTTATTGGATGAGCGACCTTCTTTCTCTCTTACATTGAGGCAGTTTTGAGATATCAGTTTATTCATGGCGTGTCCAGTCAACATGTATCATCATGTAAAAGCATGATGTTGGGGTTTTTCGAATAATTGAAGGCAACAAATAAATTAGGGTTTGAAGTCGCTTAAGCAAGGAATAAAACATAAATGACAATATTCATCAGCATCTTATAATGACAAATATTTTTACCTGCTTTTACTAGTACTGCCTTATTATTATGTACACTTCTTTGACAACAGATGCGTTTTCAAAAGGTTGACGTAGAAGAATGACATCATAACTGTTATTTTCAATAAATGTAATTTCTTTCGGGGGATATTAAATAATTTAATTTTTATAATGTGTTCAAAAACGCTTCACTCGCGTGTAATAACAGTTTCGATAAAAGCATTTTCTCTTTCCCCCGGTGGGGAAAGATCACTTCCTTCATTCTTAAATGGGAAACATTGAAGAATTTGACTCGTGTTCTAAGATTAATCCATTGTGAAACTGTTTTACGATCTCAGAAAATAGAAAATAGCAGTGTGTGTTTACAAAAATATTGTTTTCATAAAACAATGCAACCATGATTGAAAATTATCATCATATATTGAGAGGGGGGATAAAAAGGGATAGATAAGCCTCGTGATTATTCCAAAGCTGTTTAAACTGGAATTGACTTATATTAATTAAATGAGGACTTAAAATAATAATTTTTCACATGACAACTTAAATTTTGAGATCGTAGATTTCATTTTCTTTTTGGTTTAATCTTTGTGATTCAAATGTGAATATACATTTGCTGCTGTTTTAGAAATTCGAATAGACTGACGCTATTCGTCCCTTGATGTTAAATTTTGTTTAAAATTGGAAGTTTGTAATACTTTAATCATTCGACTATTTTTTTCGGTTTGAAGTCATCGTATTCAAGACTAACTGATTTTTAACAATGTTTCCCATTTAAGAATGAATGACGTGAACATAATTCACATTATTTCACCAATATTTTGTTCTTATTCAGGGTATTATAAAATATGCAAATTTTACCTAATATCTGGGTCAAATTAAGTGAGAATTAAAGTTGTCTTAGAAGGGAAAGAATTTCTTGCAAGCATTCCAAAATCGATCATTGGTTCCTGTAACTTTTAATAAGTATAGAGTCTATGAATTATTTTTTCAATCATTTGTATCATAATAACAATTATGTCTACGGCATTTAAATGGGAAATCAATTCTATTAAAACACCGTAACCAACCGAATCACTTTATGAGGATTATTTACAGCAGATTCAATAAGTGAATGTTTGTGATTTATATGGATTGCAGTAATTAACAATTCGGTCATTTTAGATCGTATAGCAAATTTGCAGGCATCGCTCGGTTCTGAGCGTGTCATTCTTTTTAAAATAGTTTTCTACTCAAATAAACGGCTTATATGATGTTTAATATTCATTTTTATTCTTTTTCATGTAGGAAGAAACAAAAAATGATTTTTGTTTCAAATAATTTCGCCTTTAATTCCGAACTAAATGCTTTTCTCTAGTTCACCTAAGAATGTTTGTCGATATTATGCATTAATACTTTTTTGAGTCTTTAAATGTAAAAACTGCGTTTCAATTATTTAGAGCATTTGAGAGTACACAGAAATAATTTAAAACTTATCACTCTATTTAATCTATTATTGTAATCAAATAAATGCAATCTGTCAAAAATTAAGCTTCAAAAAATGCGTTTCATATATTAAAACATTGCGTTTATTACCTTAGAGTTTTAAGAAAATCAATACTTTTGCTTTTCAGCTGAGCATAAAAAAACAAGATATATCTTTAAAATTCAACTGGAATGAAGCAAACTGTAAGCCACATTAAGATGACTGAGTTAGCCTATTAAGTAAAATCGCAATACATAAAATTACCCTTTTTCTTTATATTGAGCCTTCCGAGAAATTAAATATTAATTTTAACCATTTTTAAATGTCATGTTTGAAAAAATTATTAGAATTGTATAAATTATGTAGCTCATCACGGTTGTTGAACTATCTTCTTCAATGGTCGTTAGCTATTATTTTTTATTATTTATTCTATCAAGAATTTTATAAAACTACAATTCATTCAATATGATATTACTTTTTAAATATAAAGAAGTTAGAAGTCGAAATAAGGAACCGAGAATGAATGTTTTAATAGTCATATTTCAAAATGTACTACAGTCTTCATTCTTTAAAAACCATCACTAATTTTCATCTTCATAATTACTTGAATTATCTTAGTTTCTCAGTGATAATTGAAAATATATTGTAAATCTTTTAAGATGTGTTTCTCGAACTGATGTGTTTATATCCGTTGTGACTCAAATATTGTTTCAAAAAAGGCTTATATAAAATATAATCTTCCAAACACTAATTAATATCTCAGACTCAGTTAATTTATATAAAAAAAAAATCTTTACCCTTAATCATTTGAAAAAATTCCATTATTTTTTCCCACATACAAATATTCTTTTAAAAGCAATTTAAAAAATAATGAAAAAGATTTTAAGGTTTTCTTTTTCATTCATATAATAAAAAGAAATTGCATTCACTTTCTATTTTCTTTTCATCACATATATTATTATAGTATACTTAACACCTTCACTGCCACTGCCCTCGCCTGATCCAGGACCATCTATCTAATTAGATGGCCCCTTCATTGCTATCTTTTAACTCTAGTAGAGAAGGTGTCATCTAATGACATAGATGGTTTGGTCCTAGAAAAGAACGCCTTTTACGAGTGATCACGTAGTTGGTAGTCAACGTGTTAAAATCGACAAATTAATTTAAATTGTTTAATATTTTTAATTATGTACTAGTTCCATTGTTATTTATTTTATGTTAACCCTTAGCACTAGGATGGTAAATCTCACTTACCATTCAAGACGGTGCATTATTTTGAAGTTTTATTCATTTATTTTTCTATTTTGATTGCTAAACACGCCTACAGAATGGTAAAAAGATGAATAATTTTTCTCTGAAATTCAACTTAAAACAATTATATATATTTGTTTTTCTGAACAATTAACAAGCCCTCGTATTAGGTGAATAATTATTGTTACAAACCTGTAGTCTGACTTCGCAGCACGAATAATGCCGTAAGAAGAAAGACTGACTTACAGTCATCTGTAACCGACACTGCTGGATGTCGCATTAATGATACCAGAGCTTGGGGACAAAATGGATAATACTCAAAACATCGAATGTTCGTGATTCGTCCTTTAGGAACTGAGATAAGCCCTAATTGGCGAGAAGTTTCTCCAGGGAAGTATAAAAGGTCGAAACTTACAAACTGCGAGTATTCGTGGATAGTAGCCGCGAACTGGACGTGGTGAATTCTAGTTGGGAGTCTCCGGCAAAACACGGGTCTTCGAGAAGATAGCGAAGCAACGACTGGACTGCTGTGCGCCATATCCTGTAGTAGGCAATTTCCAGTTTTGTGAAGTAATAAGACGGCAGATGAAGTTAAAAAAGGCAGACGAGTATTTTAGCCATCTGGAGAGACCATAGAGCAAAGTTCCGAGGAGACCCTCTCCTGCTGAATTCTGTCTGGCCGCATTGTGTGCTGTGGACCTCGTGTTCGTCTCGTCTGTACCTGTTTACCATCTTTGTGCTGCCATGTCTTCATGTAAACCAACGTCGTCGTTGCTTTCGACTGAGGCCTGTTGATTATGTTTATCTAGCTCCATACATCCACTAAGCAGAACGAACTCAATGGAAATGAAATCCGTAAATTATACATCGGATTACATTTCCGAATATAATAAATTGATGGTTATAAAAAAAACTGAATCTTTATCAAGTTCCAAAGTTTTTAATTAAACTAGGTCCCTCTAACATTTTCTTGCATGTCTCCTAATAAGGATAATGTTCCTCTCCAGCACAAGATTCTGGACAGTCAACAAATGCAATGAAAGCCATGAGTACTCAGAGTATAATTTTATTCTCATAAATGCTCGGTGCTTTATAATGTGGATGGGAAAAATGAAGCCATTTGGAAAGAATTTATTTCAGACAGCAGACGGTTGAATCAGAAGTGAACTTGTAATAAAAAACACGCTTAACTGAATTTTATTTATCGATGACATTGAGTTATACAGATTTCAAGTTCCATGCAAATATACCAATCGGCAGACAGCTTCGACGAATTAGTCTTAAAGTTGAAATGAATTGGCACTTTCAGTATTAAAGCAGTAAATCAATTTTTATATTTTACTTTTTGCCCTTGTAGTTATCAGGCTCACTTTATGTCGTACAAATATAGAAACACACTTTTGGGAATTAATTTTGTTTGAAATTCTATAGAAATCCAACAAATTTGGTGCAAAACTTTCTTACCAAATTTCGCCCGACTAGCTCAGTTCATCTTTTTTTGTTTTGCGCTCATAGACATACAGACATAATTCCAAAAAGTATTTTCTTGAAAGGGGATATTCCTCAAATTTTCGAATTTTTAATCGCCTTCAGCATTTGTTTATGCAGGTTTCATATGTGGAGGGGGGGGAGAAAAGATTGTGAAGGACATTCGTAAAAAAATTCTGAAAAATATCTTCTTTGAATTATAAGTCCTTCAATTTCATTATTGAATAAATCTCTTGCTTATCCGTAGCTTTCAGTGCTCTTTCAAACTTCAATCTAAGTATATCTAATAAGTTTATCTTATGTCGAATATTTTTTAAAAGAATTCTTGCCATTGGGAACTAAGTGTGACTCTTAGAGTAATGAAGATCCTCTCAAAATTAGATGTAAAGAAATAACATTCGAAAAATATTTAATAAAGGAATCTAGCTATCAAAAGAAGGGAAACAAGCTTTGCTTAGGATAATACAAAAAACAGAGTTGTTTTGAAAAATAATATAAAATATAATCTTCATTTTGGTATTGTTGTATTAAAAATTCCTAATTTAAGCTCAAAATTGAGAATTTTTTATTTTCTTCGCCATTAATTCTTTTGCTCTTATCCAATTTATGTGCAATTCTTTAATATGAATTTTTAATTAATAACTTATTAAGAACTATTTAAAAATAATCTTCCTCGCTATAAGAGACATCAGTCAAATTAATAACTCAAATTATCAGATATTTTAAATTATGTACTGTATTTTATACACTGATGAAAAAACAATCCCAACACTAGGAAGGAGCTGCTCTAGATAAACTAAATTTGGTAGGCGTGTTTATACATCTGAAGGATGACGTCGATTCCAATTTCGAGCTACGCGCGTAAGTGTGGCGCTAGTGGCGACACTATGAACATGCAAATGAGGTTTGCTTTAAATAAGCGCTGTAAGGTTTGTGATCGATATTTACAGTTGAGATTTGACGTAGTGGGTTAATGTTAGTCAAAGATGCCTATGAAAAGACGAAGAAGCCATTATCAACAGCTCATTGAGTTTGAACGAGGTCGTGTTGTAGGGCTACGAGAAGGTATTCTGCGATATTGCTGAAATACTTGGCAGGAATGTATCCACTGTGCATGAGTATAGGCGGCAGTGGTCAAGGGAAGGTACTGCCTCAAGAAGACCAGGTTCCGGGCGGCCACGTGGTACTACTGAGAGGGAAGACCGTCGTATTCGGCGTATGGCTGTGGCTAATCGTACTGCGTCTGCAGCTGAAATTCGAGCAGCAGTTGGCACCACAGTGACACAACGAACTGTTACAAATTGGTTACTTCAAGGACAGCTCCGAGCCAGACGCCCTGTACAGTGCATTCCACTGACTCCAAACCACTGCCGTTTGCGACGTGAGTGCTGTCAAGCTAGAGCTCATTGGAGGACGGAGTGGAGATCTGTTGTGTTTTCTGATGAAAGCCGGTTCTACCTTGGTCGCAGTGATAGCTGTTTGTTGGTTAGAAGGAGTCCAGGTGAACGCCTGATAGTGACCTGTCTGCGGCCTAGACACACAGGGCCTACTCCTGGAGTTATGGTTTGGGGAGAAATTTCGTATGACAGCAGGAGCACTCTCGTGGTTATCCCACGCACCCTGACTGCAAATTTGTACGTCAGTCTAGTGATACAACCTGTTGTGCTGCCATTCATGAACAGCATTCAAGGGGGGGGGGGTTCCAACAGGATAACGCTCGCCCTCATACCGCTGTTGCAACCCAACATTCTCTACAAAGTGTCGAAATGTTGCCTTGGCCTGCTAGATTACCAGATCTTTCTCCAATCGAGCACGTATGAGACATCATTGGACGACAACTCCAACGTCATCCACAACCAGCATTAACCGTCCCTGCATTGACCGCCCAGGATCTCCATCCCACAAACTGATATGCGACACATGTACGACACAATGCATGCACGTTTGCATGCTTGCATTCAAAATTCTGGCGGTTACACCGATTACTAATGTACCAACATTTCACATTTGAAATGGCTCTTCTCGCCAATGGCTCTACCTGTGATCTTGAAACTTTAATCAATTAAATATGTTACCTAGACAAATGTGTTCCTAAAATTTCATTACTGTACAATAATTTTTTCTTGGTGTTGGGATTTTTTTCCATCAGTGTATTTA
The DNA here is from genome assembly GCA_026543055.1 of Argiope trifasciata. NCBI lineage: Eukaryota > Metazoa > Arthropoda > Arachnida > Araneae > Araneidae > Argiope > Argiope trifasciata. The sequence continues at coordinate 450,358 of JAPMOQ010006428.1, read as the reverse complement.
GGCGACGATTTAATTTGCCAGGATTATTGAATATGTTTGATTCCAGTTTTATCATTTATGTGTAATGTCATTCTATGATTCCACCAAAGTGTCTGATATTGAAACCGTTTTTCTTGACTCCTAATGCTTTGACTCAAACATTATTCAGTGTGTAGGTGAACTTTTCCTATGGAGACCCATGGCATTGTTAAAAACTTACATACATAGATATTAAGCTGATCCTTTCTTCTTAAGCTTTTAACAATGGAATAAAATCAAGTAATTAAATATTTGATAAAACAATGAAAATAGATTTAATTTCAGGGAAACAATGTAAATTTATTGCTAGAAATTAGGCAGAAAAGTTTAGTTACTAAATATTAGAAAAAATTAAAGTTATTAAATTTTAAAAATAATAATTCATTGAAATTAAATTAATTATTAAAATGGCAAAATTAAGGAGACTATTTTTTAACTTTTAAGACTTAAAATTCATGTTTATGAAGTGATATTTTCGGAAGAGAAAATGCCCGAAATTCGGTTTAATTTTTAATTTATTAAAAATTTTAATAATCTAAAATTTCAATTTATTAAATTTGAAATTTCAGAATTCACATTTCCAAACTCCAAATTTTATGTGTGCCATATTTATTACCTATAGGCTGAACGTTCTGGACCGTAGAGTGCTAACACTTGCGCACACACACACACACACATGTGAACTACTATTAGCGGCAGTCATTGCTCTGCAAGTGTATAAAGTTGCTTACTTTTTCTCAGTTTTAAAAAACATAATAATTTTGCTTGCCTGATTAATCGTAAATTTTGAATATTATTGCAAATTGAATATTTCTAGTACATTTGTTGAACTAGTTATTTGGAGAAAATTTCTAAATTTTCAAAAACATTTCTAATTTTTTTTTCATCTTTATCGACGATTAATTTTTTAATAGTAATATACTTTGAATAAAGTCTAAATAATCAAATGCTGTCCATATCTAGGTTAATATTGTTTAAAATAAGAAATGCTTTAAAGAAATTTTACAGTCATTGTAAATTTTTTAGAAATTGAATTTTATTACTAGAAACTGAAACCTCAATTTAAATAAGCACTAATTCAATCGAAATAAAAGAATTTCATTAGTTTTTATACTAACAGTTTTTTCCCATTTACATAATGTTCATTTTGAATTATTTTTAAACAGGGAATACTGAATACTTACTAATGGTGCAAAGAAGGCTGGGTAATAAGAAAGTAATCGGATTAAATAAAAGTAATATATTTGCATTCGAAACATTTCCTCATATTAAATATTTCCCCACCAACTATTCCGGCGCACGAGAGCTATTAAAACGATCGCAGGCGAAAATCGAGATTACTCCTTACCTTGGGAACAAGCGGCCGATAATTTATTAGAGGAATTTGATGTAGACATTGTAAAATATTGAACTTTTCATCCGGCACAAAATCCATTGGAGCCCGATTCTCACGATCGGCTGGCCGACTGGATTAAATTTTCGGGAAGGAAACGAAATTAAACTTCATAGCTCGAAGGCTGTACCTCCAACGATATTAAAAATTTTCTCCTCCCTCCCTCCATCCTCGCCCTCCCTGTCCTTCTCACTCCTCCCCTCCCCTTCAACCAATTTTTAGAAATATCTGAGCGCTTAGTTGTAACCGTCCGCATTTGAATAAGGCAATAATAATAATAATGCTAACAGCAGAAACAACAACAGTAAAAAAAGCCGGTTGGGACGTCACGGAATAAAAAATTAAAAAAGGGGAGCGAGGAGTAAGAAAAGTGGCGGAAGCTTCATCGTTGGAAGTTAAAACGCGTCTCCCTCCGACGTCCTTACCAGTTAGTTCACTTCAATTGGTTTCGCTCATTTCAAGAAAGCCGGAAGACAGAATTGCTCTGCCACACCACCCCCCGCCGCCGCCTCTCCCCGTCCCCTTTTCGAAAAGAGGACCTTCCTCTGCCTTTGAGCCTCCCTGCATACATCTCTTCCCAGAGAAGGAAGAAAATGAAGAAAAGAAGACAAAAGATCCTAGAGGCAACCGAGGCCGCTTACTAGCAACTTTCCGCCTCAGTTCGCTCTCTCTTCTTCTTTGGAGTTCTTGCCCCGTATGGAACCACTGCTTCCACCCTCCCCCGCCGTCTTCCGACACCCGCACAAATGGGGTTGTGGAACCGTAAACAATTGGAGAAGAGGCCCCGCCGCCTCCCCTTCCCGAGCCTTGGCGAAGGTAATGAGGGACTAATCATTTGACAAAGGCTTCACACGAGATTAAGATCGATGCCTGTCTCTGCCCACCCTCTCAGGGGGTCCTAAAAGACATCCTCTTCCCGACACTTTTGCTCGGCAGACCCTGCCGCTGAAGCATCTTCCTTCCCTCCTCTTTTTTTTCTAATGAATTAAACTTTTCCGCCGCGTGCATTTCCGAAACGGCATTTCCATTAGAACATCTGCATTTCCAATTAGAAGCATCTGATGTAACTGGGCCGAGGGATGGAGAGACACCAAGAATTTCCTCTCAAAAGGAAAGAGGGTCTGGGACAGACAGACAGAAAGGAAGAGAGAGAGAGAGATGGAAAAAAATATATTCAGGAATTGGATTCTCTATCGGTTTCGAATCCAAAAGGAATGGATTCTTCCCCTTCCCTTTCTTTTCGAGTTGCAGGTGCTTCAAAAACTCTAATTGGATTCCAGGATGCTTGCCTTAACCGAGCCCTGATTGCGGGTCAGAGAGCTGCGGAATCCATTACAGGAATGTCTCTCTTTTTTTTCCCCGCAATGGATTCGTTAAAAAATATTCCTGCGGGCTGTTATTTCTCTTTTCTCTCTGAAATGGCAGAATATAAGACCCGTAGACCAATATCTTTACATTTTTTTTTTTGCCTTCAGAATTCATAAATGCTAATAGCGCTCTCTGAATGAAAAATCCTGGTTTTGAAATGGTGGTCTTCTAAATTTGGGCTTTGGATTTCTTCTTGGAATGTATTGCATGGAAAGGAAGGTAATTTTGGAGGGGTTCGTTTATAATATAGCTGGGAGAGAAGACAAATTTTAATGCAACCCACAACGTTATTGGTGGTTCATTTAAATATTTCGTTTTTCTTCGGCATTAAGGTTCGCGGTAATATAAATTTGGAGAGTTTCAATATTTTTCTCGGGTCTATTGGAGAGAGGTTGCTCTTCAGTAATGCAATTTCTTGTTTATTATTTTGATATTATTCAACTTTAACTTTAAAAACCTGGTCTGAAAAATTTTATTGCAGCAGTTATTGGAGATATAATTACTTTATTCCATTAAAAATATATTTGTTAGCTATTATTATTATGAAATTCTGATAAAAAGTTTAAAACTGTTTTAAACTTTTTATATATTTCGTTAATAAAAAAACAATTTTATTACTCATAACTTGTGTCAATGCATTTTAAATATTACGATGAAATAATTTTATGATTTGTTCCTTCAATACTTAACTGTCCTAAAATTAAATTTAGTCATTCAAAATGTCTTAAAATATCAATCCCTAACAATTAATTACAGTAGTGTAAAGCATAACAAAGAATCAAAATGAGCGCTCCCATTTTAAAGAGGCGAAAAACTTTCAATACAGAACCACTGTGAAAGTATGTATTTTTAAATCAAAACTGTTAAAACTTTAATATTTTTTGCATGATATTTTCATAACTGAAACTTATAAACATATTCCAAATTAAGTTAAGATTTAAAAAAGTAGCGTATTACATATAAATGCTGTTAATGCATTCACTAAAACAAGGGTTCGTTTGCTGTATTTGTTACTTAAATACATTTAATATTTATTTTCCATCATATGTAAAATACTTTTTCATCGATAAAATTATTGTCCAGAATTAAATTTGTAAGAAGAATTGAAAGGAGTGGAAAGGAAAGGAAATGCATACTAACCCTTTCTCATAATTAATGCATACTTGTCATGTTTAAATTCGAACTGTACGTGTCTACATTCCAATTGATTATGCAGAAAAATTATCCAAATAACAAAGTTATAAGCTATTTAGTCACCATCACGTTGATGTCGAAACCAGAAGCCTTTGGAGATCAATTTGTTGATCCAGATCAGTTTATTTTTAGTTCAATTTAGCTACGTAAGAGAAGAGCATTTCTTAATATTTCAGGACTTTCAAAGATTGAGAAATTTGTAATTAATTTTGTCAATTTGCTCAAATTGTTGTACATCCAAATTAAAAAACATATATATTAGCTCACCGATTAACTTCGTACCTCGTATCAATGAACAGTTTAGTTACACCATTTACAACTGTAGAAGGCTATTCATGCTTTTTTTAGATTCAAACCACTAACACTCAACGATTGGCCTTGTGATTTGCTGATCGTCATACTGAATGCAACACGAATTGGAAATGAAATTCGTTTCAACTCAAAGAGTATATCGCTTGGGATCATGAGAATCCTCGGAACTAGAACTTCCTCATCTTTGAATTTCTCTTTGAGAACAGTCGCATGAATCACATTGATCTTTTTTATCACCCAAGGCGTTCCATTACATAGTTTTAGTTGTTTTAGGTTTTGAAGCATCATGACCACCAAGTCAAACTCCATATTTAAACTATGCGGTGGTAAGCCAGCACATCCAAGGAATTTAAAAATTCTGATATATAGTTGGTAACTTCGTTTGTTACATAGTCAATAGATTTAAATGAATGCAGAGTACCAACGATTGGATTTTGAATAACAAGTTTAAGTCATCCACGTCTTTGTTCTTAGCCGTCAACACTGCTCACTCACTCAACGATTTGAGATTATCAATAATGTTTGGGAATGCTTTGTTGATGAGCTCATCTTTTGATGAAACGAAATTACAAAAATTCCAAGGAAATGAAATTAATCCATTCGATTCGTCGAGAAGAACACGACCATTACCGAGAGTCAACAATTTCTTGGAGAAATATTCAACAGATAGATCTTCAGCTGTGCAACTCTCATGTTTGTTATCAGTTGAAGTTTTTTCACATTGCGCGACAGGTTTGATGATTTGAGGCAAGCGTTTATTTCATCGGCATCAGTCGATCTTGGAATGACTGGCAATGTTAGGTGTTCAGCAAGGGTACATTCGTTTGAACTGATGGATCCAATTCCGGCCGATCCATTTCACATTCACGTTTTCAATTAAACGTATCGCTCATTCCACGATCTGACGTTGGCATCCCTAACTTCACTAATAAAGTGCCGTACATGAGGTAACACATGTCTTCAATCAGTAGCGAAACCTGGTTATGCATCTCCTCATTTGCCTCAATAACGAGATTACTTGAACTTCGATGGAGAATGTCCTCAGACATGTTATCCTTGTATTTGTTCCACAGGTCACGTGCAAGAGATTGGAAGTATGTCAAAAGGATGATAGCAAATAATGTGAGTATCTGACTTGAAGATGAAGAAATAGTTGCTTCAGCCATTGTCGTGCCCCAATGATTATCGTTTTCAACCAAATTCAGCTCTTGACATGCAGCAAGAAATGTTGGGTATACTATATCATTCACAGCTCATAGTGATTCGAATGATTTTGGAATTCGAGAATTCACCAGGAACAACTACAAATAGAAGCACTCATCATTCTTCAGAAGAACTGCATAAAGACGTTTAAGAGCATCAATAGAACACGCATCTGCATAACGAGAAACCACGTCGACTTGCTAATAACGTAGCATCTTTGAGTAAAGCAACGTTCTAACAAACGGATAACTTTATCAAATCGGAAAGGGGATGGTCAACTTTGTCGCTGGAGGTGCTTCAGTTAGTTGAAATATATACGACGTGGTGAAATAAACTTGTTGCACATTCCCCAGATGCATCACCAAATGTAGAACAGTGGCATCACGTTCGTGAATGGGGACTGAGAATATATGCCAATTGGCCTCACTGCAGTGAACATACCAACCAACTCGATAAATCGAAATTTCATCGTTGATAGCGATGGTTTGGATGCCAAAAATCGGTGACATATTTTGTGGTGGTCATCCTTTGGTGACATATTTTGTAATTTTCCATTATTGATTCTAATACGTTTAGAGCATCTTTAAAACCTATAAATGAAAGATGACATGAAAATTTAATCAACTTTTAAAAAGTTTTTCCTACACGCTACCATCGATATTTTTTAATCTTTAAAAATATTGTTACAAATCTGTAATGTTGCTACTTAGCAAGATTATTTCAATCTTTGGAAAGACCGTTTTACAAAAAGGCCTGTTGGTTTAACACTTAAGATAATACCTCTAATATGAAGATTAATTTTTTTTCCGAGTTCGTTTCTGATATTTTAATGTTTATTCTGCTATTCGAATCCAAAAAAAATCTTTAAAATTGGTTCAGCCGTTCGTCAGTAAAGTAATAATGGCTAACACGATTTACGACTTTGTTCATATCTATCTATCTATCTATCTATCTATATATATATATATATATAGAGAGAGAGAGAGAGAGAGATACCACGTGTCCCGAAAGTCTTCCGAAGGAGATATGCGCCATCAAAGTTTAGGGTCCTAAATTTCAAATGATGAAAAAAAACGGAAAAATGGATCGCTTCACTTGCGGTTTTCGCTAAAATCATTCCTTAAATTAGTATTTTCTTAAAAAAAGGTTTTAAAGACAAAGTTAAAAAATGCCGATAGAAGGCGCTCTAGACTTTGGAGTACCGAACAACTACTTTTTACCAGTTTTTTTTTTTGTTGTTAAATTTTTACTAAAGCTTAGACTTTAACTTAAGTTTTGAGCTTAAAATTGAAACTATCGGGAGCGGTTAAGTGGCGCAAATTTGACCGCATTCAGGGGTAGAGGAAATTGAAATGCTCGTATGTAATGAGCAAAATAAAAAACGATAAAGCAAACTTTAAGAGATGATAGTACAACATAAAAACAATCAACTTTCATTAGAAAATGCATAATTCGAATTCAAACGGAAACGTGTTAGAGTATTTTCAAATTTATCCATGCAAGCGTTATAGCTGCAAGTTTCAGAAAGAAGAACATGAAATTGTGATATGAGGAAGAAGAAGAACGCATATGCAAATTGTTATTAAGATAAAGGCCACTGACCCGAGTGTGGCCAGTGCGATCGCCCGATCTTTCATGCCTGGATTTCTTTTTGTGGGGACATCTGAAGAGTCTTATGCATGAGACTCCTATCGAATCTGCAAAACTCGTCGCCAGACTTTCGGCCGCTGCAGGGGAGGTGCACGATTCTCCTGGCGTGTTTCAGAGGGTTCGTCAAACCCTTCTTCGCCGTTATACCGCATGCATCGCCTCTAAGGGTCAGAGTTTCGTACAGCTATTGTAATAATTTATAATTAAACTTTTTTTATAACGTAAATGTTCTTTGTTTTCTTTTTTGTCTCTTAAAACGAAATCTCTTTAAGCGCCCTCTATTACCTTCAGGTTAAAATTATGACTATGATTTCTTTGATGAATGTTGTTTGATTTGATGTTGTACTATCACCTTTTAAAGTTTGCTTCATCATTTCTTATTTTTCTCATTAGATACAAGCGTTTAAAATTTAACCCCTTGAAAACAATTAAATTTGCGCCACTTAACCGCTCCCGATGGTTTCAATTTTGAGTTAAAGTCTAAGATTAAGTAAAGTCGAAGTTAAAGTCTAAGATTTAGTAAACATTTAACAACATAAAAAAATACTGGCAAAAAGTAGTTGTTCGGTACTCCAAAGTCTGGAGCGCCCTCTATTGGCATATTTTTAACTTTGTCTTTAAAACTTTTTTAAAGAAAATACTAATTTAAAGAAGGTTTTTAGCGAAAATCACAAGTGAATCGATCCATTTTTCCGTTTTTTATCATCATTTGAAATTTAGGACCCTAAACTTTGATGGCGGATGTCTCCGTCGGAAGACGTTTGGAACACTTGGTTTCCTATTTACTATTACTCGTCTTGATGTGTACTATCACCTCTTAAAGTTACTCCCATCATTTTTGAAACACCCTGTGTATATATATATATATATATATATATTCTTCAATTTAATTTTAGAAGATGCGATTAAAATATTTTCTTTTAAAATTGATTAAACATAGAAAATATATAAATACCATAAAATTTGTTAATATAGTTGAAAAGATATCTTTGAATTATCCCAATCATTAAAAAATTATTTGTACCCTAATATATTCGGAAGTTACAGCGAAAAAATTTTTTAATTTAATAATTTTTTAATTAAAATTTTAAACCTACAGGATTGGTCTCTCCAAAACACCATGAAGTCTGTCCTTCCTGGAAACAAGAGTAGTTGAGAATGCAATAGTTAGAAAGATGACATTTCAAATATACTGTTATCGTCAGATTTCATATTTTATCAATTTCGCTGTATTTAATCTGCCAAGTAGTTAATTATGCATAAACTTGCGACGGCATCTATTAAAAAAATGTGTGCTCCAAATGTGTATGTGGACCTGATGACTCTAAGAAAAGATCATGCTGACAAGATGGATAAATTCTAGTTCACATACTTTATACAAAGATAAGAGTTGCGTATTAAAATTTGGGACCCTAGCGTTTGGCGGGAAATGTCTGAAATGCATATCGTTTCTCTCTACTATTCTCAGAAACATGCGGTATTTTGTCAGAATACGAGGAATTCGTTTCAGTGCACAGACTTTATACTAAAATAATAGCTGCTTATCAAAATTTTTATTCCCTGTAATTAGAGGAAGATGCATGTCATTTCCTTCTATTATAATAGGATGTTAGACATTAAGATACGTCATATTTAGCCTGAATACCAAAAACATATCACAACAAAATAGGAAATAAAGTTTTTATTTGTGTATAGTTTTTTATTTTTCAATTAAAATACACTAAGAAACTTAAAATGTCTTTTTATGGCATGATAATGTCAGAAGTTATGCATTCTTTCCCGGTGTTAGTTTAGCTATATTAAATTCCCATTTTCAAAGAAACACAATTTTTGGGACGGGCCTCGTAATTTTTAACTGCGGTCAGATGACATATACTTGAGGTTAGGTGAACCGTATATTATAATTATATATTCATGATAAGCAAATGATTTAATTTATTCAAAAACATTGAACCATTTTTAATATGAGAATTTTTAAAGTTGGTATTATTTCTTTAAATTAACTGCAGTACTTAGGGCCTGACAATTAAGGAAACATAAACGGATGGGGAGTAATCGGATAAATCAAGCTTAAATCATTACTGTACTGCAATATTTCAAAATGGAATTATGAATTGCAATAAATTTCTTTACAACAGATTAACTCATAAATAATTTAAAATGTATTTATGAAAGAAAAAAATGCAAGCCAATAAAAGAGAGAAATAAATTATAAAGTTTTCTGTCAATAATCTATCTTTATGTAAGTATTAAAATTTCTAGAATAAATCACATTGGCTTACAAAGCATATTGAATTGATAAAATAAATAATTATTCATTTTTAAAAACATCGAACGAATTTATTACATTTTCATATATACATTAAAATTCCTTGGATAAATCACACTTGCTTACAGAGCATGTTGAATTGATAAAATAAATAATTACTGATTTTTCTAAATCATCGAGCGAATTTATTGCATTCTCTTATGGCTTTGAAATTGCAAACTTATATTATTCCCTTTTGTCTTAGTAATTGACGGTAAATCAAAAGGACCCTATTCCTTAGCACTGCTGGTGTGATATGCCCATCATTTTATTACCACAGTTAAAATTGACGCCACCCCAGTTCTTTTCAACTGCACTTTTTTTCCCCCAACTCCTTCAGATCTTTATTTTCCCAGGCGGAGATCGAGAGCTCTAATACGCGCGCGTGCAGCCGCCTTGAGTGACGTGTCGCCTTGTCAGCATTAAGAAGTCATCCGGCGGATGATGCCTTTAAGAATTTCTTAAGTAATGATGCCAGGATGGCCTTTACGTCATAAATCGATCCGCAAAGATGCTCAGCGGGGGATCCGCTTTGATCCGCTTTGTGGGGGGCTAGGAGAAGGGGGAGGAATAATTCCAGAAGGACGTCACGGGAAAAGACATCCGTGGGACACTTTAAGGTTTTAAAGTAAAGAGAAAAGGAGGATTAAAAGAAGAGGCGGGGTGCATTAAAAGAGCACAGACGAGACAGCAACTGTCGGCAGTCCTTGGGGTCCTTCGAGATGTGGGAGGGGAGGTGCTTTTGCCCTCTCATCTCTTGACGACCACTTAGGGGAAAGGGGCTTAAAGATGTCGCCTGACCCAAAGATTTCTCTCTATTCAACAGAAAAGAAGAGAATAGTTAAAATTATCTACTCGGGAGCAATTCTGTGGATAGTGTTCACCCTGTCGGTTTGATTCATTGCATTTGTTTGAAATTCTAAATAGAATTGAAATAAAAATTAGTATTCCTTGTCATTTCAATTTTAACTTTTGTTTTGCTCATTATTGATGAAATCTGATTAGCATAGATCGTTTAAAAGTATTGTAAAAAGTTATATTTCGTAAAATTTTAATTTTTATTGCATTTCAAATATTTAAAGAAAAAAAATTATCAAAAATTAAGCATTTTTACCCCTCAGATTTTCACCTGCGAATACTTATAAAAGGAAACAAAAATTTGATTTTCAAGTTTATCTTCTATGTTTATTAAAAAATGAAATGTTTTCAAACTTAAAAATAAAGTATTGATTCCAAATATTAATGTTTAAAAAATTATCTGTGAAGATAGTTTAACTAATTTTCGTAAATATTAATTGATCGGTTAAAGAAAATTGTAATATGAATTTTTTTTTTATCTAAGACATAAAGATAATGGGAGTCTAGGTAGCTTAAAATCTTAAAATTGTGACAATTTCTAAAAAATTAAAAAGTTTTCTTATATTTATGCAATTGAGTTTATAATATACCATGATTCCAAATTGGATCTATTTGAACCAATACTTTTATTTATTCAATGTCAGTAATTTTCCTCTATGCTATTATAATATGAAGAATTCATTATTTTTTATCTTTGTAGGAAAACCAGAAAAAAAAATTTACGGACAACCATTATTTTTTTTACGGACAACCATAAAGTTCCAGTAATTCAAATGTATATTTTAGGTTTTCTGAATAACTCGTTAACTTCTTAAGCGACGTATACTTGTGGCATACGTAGATAAATTTATCGCATCTCAAACTAATAAACTGAAACTAAACATTCAAAATGGATAGAGTTCCATGCAAATAATTTATATAATTCCCATTCTACGTATTTTTAAGGCAATTAGTACGATTAAACATTTCTGGAACGGAAAATGTCATCTAATTAGATTGTGGAAAAGATAAAATAATTCAGGAATAAAAATTGTCATTAATGTACCTTAATTTATCCAGTCAGTTTTCCATTATGACATTTGCAATTTTAAAACTAGTTCAATAATCGCCACTTTTTGGCAATATGACAACCAAAGAGATGAAAAAACGTTTTTACAGATTCAATTTCTCAATAATAATTTTTTTTATTAATGGCCAATATATCTGGAGCGAAGACCAAAAAGAAATATCAAAATTTTGAAAATTGTAAGCAAAATATGGATTTATAAATTTTATATATATATATATATATATATATATATATTAATCCCATTTATCCCATATATAATATCCCATTTATGTTTGGTTACACTGTAGTATTATTATCGGAAAGGAAGAACGGCTGGACAGGTCTGTGAACTTATAGTTTTCTTAATTTTGTCATTAATTGTGATTTTTCTTATGTAGTTTTACTTCTTATATATATATTTGTTTCATTTGTTGATGTTTTTAATGTTTTGCTTGGTTTTTGTCTTTTGCTGTTGAAATTGGTATGTCTCTTTTGCCTTCATTTTCGGGGGATTTTCGGCCACGAGGGGTCAATACTTTTGACCATTGTCCATCGATGCCTCACAGAAAAAATCCCTTATTAGGAATCC
>JAPMOQ010006428.1:411105-433417 GCA_026543055.1 Argiope trifasciata | reverse complement strand
AAAGACCTTTTTACACTTTAAACGTAATTATGAGAATTGTATTGTTTGAAACCATCACAATCTCGAGCGTATATCTCATTGAATGGCCGAATAGGCTGTTAGGTATTCATACATTGGGAAAATATTTTGACCATTCAGCATGCATATACAGTTCTAAAAAAAAGAAGTTAAGTCTAGCCAATCGGTGCAATTAACTATCTCTCTATATATATATATGTGTGTGTGTGTGTATGTACTCAACTAAAATTTTTACTATGAATATTTATATGTATTACAAATGGATCGAATATTGAGTTTTCTCAAAATTAAATATGTTTTATGGTTATATCATGTGTCACAATGTTGGTAATTCTCTGGGAGTTTTTGGAAAAAATTTAAAAAAAAAACCATGAGTCATGCAAAATGAACTGTATCATCATAAATATCCGGATATATACAAATTCACACTTTTTCTAAATTTCTCCAGGAAGGCCATCAGACAGAGTCTTAGAATTTTGATCATGTAAGGAATATGCTTGAATTAATGTATTACGATAAAAATTTGGTCCTGAGACATTTAGCACCCTGATCGGATAATAGGGAAGAAAAAGGAAGGAAACTGAATAATATTTTGCAACTTTCAATGTTTTGTTTCAATTATTTATTTTTTGATCATTTATATTAAATATATTATTATGAGGATAACTCACATCCGAAAACTCGATGTTCCAGTTACTCCTGCAATATTCCATTTGAGTGAAATCGAAATAATTAGATGCCCAGTTCTATTTAGAAAAGAACGACATGCAAAAAAAAAATGTATAAGAATACGTACACCTTTCATAGTAGACCAACAACAAAACTTTCTTAGTTTTCATTAGCTAGGTGTATTTGCAGAATTATCAAAAAGGTAAATTTTTAATATCAAGTTACATTAAGTTGCGATTCTAATGCTTCAGTAACTATTAGCTGAGTTGTTTGTCGTTACTGATGAAAGCATAAATAAATGCATGTAAAAAAATGTGTTTAAAGAAATAAAATTTATTGATCTGTATGGTGAGTAATTTAGTGAAATTTAAACTATGAATTTAATTTTTGGATATATGAATACATTTAGCTTATTTTTGCTTTTCAATATAATTATTCAAAGATTCAAATTTAAAGCTTAAAACATTTACTAAAAAAGCTCCTTTAGGAAAACAATTAAATTTTAATTTCATCATAAACTTTTTTCTAAATCTTAAACACACTTATGGATATTTTATGGTTTTGTGCCCATGTTATATAAATGACCTTGTATATCTTGCTGTGAAATTTTGAAATTAGAAAATGTTATGTTTCATGTATTTGAAATTAAATACTATATACTACGAATACTAGTAATTAATAGGAATATTAGTAAATCCTAAAAAAACTTTTTAAATCAAATGTACTTTTCAGAAAATATTCTAATCTTTTTTTATGAAATGTATGCAATTATTAAGCACAGCAAACAAAATCGTTGATAAAAGTCACAAGCCGTTGCCAACTTTTATTAACTGTAGAAGGGGAAATCTCTTTATTCAACATCATTTTCTGATTTGTGACCTAAATATCCTACGGGTAAATTCTCCTTTGTAAAATGTGAATACCAGAACATTTTTTATATATTCGAAATTCAATACCAGGATTCTTCAGCTTTTTTTATTATATGATAGAAAATGTATAGATTCGTATATTCCCGAACGCTTTTGATAGTACTGCAGTGACGCTCTAGGCACCAGAAATATAAAGGTAAAGCATTTGGTTTCATTTTCAAAGTTCTTGGCTTCATCGACAGCAATATTGAAAGAATTTGTTGGTTTCTTATTTTGCCGTATAATATTCAGTAACTTTCCATAGTGTTATGTGAAACTAAGGAGATTCCTTTTGGTTAAGTTCTCAGTCCTGACACTTAAGTCCGTTACTAACATGCATCTCCTCTAACTGCTAGAGTAAATAAATTACTTTTCAGGCAAGTGCAGAGATTTACATTTTATATAATAAATGCTTTGACAAGAACTGAGAATAAAAAAGTTTATGCTCTGAAAATTCACTTGAATTAAGTTTAATTTAAAACTGCCATTTTCCTTTATTGATTCAGGTAAACTTTTTCCCATGGACATTTAATGGTTTGGATTATTTACCATGAAAAAAATATACGAGTCCCAATAATATGATAAAAGCTATAATTATTGTTTCCAAGGTCTTCAAGTTGAAGATGTCATACATAAATGTTAAGGAATGCATTTTGAAACATATATTTCCATACAGATTTTACAACGAAAAACGACAAGCAAAGATCAATTTGTTATTGAATATTTAGGTAAAAAGACTTCTTTTTCCTTACTGATGGAATTACATTATGGAATTATTCACTTGTGGAAAAATTTAAGGCCATTGGGTAAATGCTAACCGAAGAAAAATATTAACGATGGAAAGAAATACAAAACGAAGAAAACATTTGAATATGGAGGTAAATAATAAGTTTAGCAACAACCTGAAAGAAACCTTTAACCTCTGACTGAAAAAATAGAGCAATAAATATGTAATCTTATTTTCTCAATGTGATGATATATGCCTTACTTTTCGTCTCTTTTAACATAATTTGCATTTAAACAAACATTTTTAAATAGATAATTCATTTTCATCCAATAATTTACTACTTACAATTTTATAATGCTTTTTAATATTTCAAACACATTTTTATCAGTTTATTTTATTGTTCACTTATTTATGTTTAGGATTTTTTAATGTACATAAAATGATGATTACTTTACTGTACGCTTCTTGTGCTTATGTTTAACACTATAAATTATTTATGGAATTTAGTTGTTTTTTTTACTCCAAGCCTTTATTATGTCGGCTGCTGGCAAATCTTAAGAAAATTATCTTAGAAAGTTAGACTGTGCGTTAAATTGTGTCTACCTATTATATCAACATGACGATATGATTTATCTAGTAAGTTTCCAGATATTTTGTAATCTGATTTTTTCAAACCATTTAATGTATTTAAAAGTTTTTAAAAAAATTCCTATTCAAAAATAAGTTAACGTCTCAAACTTTTGCTTCGTTACAATGTTACCAGTATATAATAATTTAATATCTAATAATCTGTCCTTAATTCTTTGTTTTTTCTTTACGTAATTAATTGAAATGTATTCAAAATTTGAGGACTTCAATTTGTTGAAAACTACACTTAAAACGAAAGCACTTTCTATACAAAAAAGTAAAAATTTGAACTTAGTTTTTGAAATAAAGTCCTAATTTTTCAAATATTCTCAAAACCAAGATATTCAAATAACGTTTGAACAACAAAAGATGTTATGACCATTGTCATCCTAACTGTGATTTAATAAATCTAACTGAATAAATGAACTCACTTAAGTTTTTGATTATTTATATATCATCATAAATCAAAACATCTCCCATGCCAGATTCATCTTGAAGGTCTGAGCGAACCTGAAACATAAATTTAATTGATCATCCCAAGGGCCACAAACGCACCCTCAGATGACTCAAAAATTCTCTGTCAAAGTGAACCCAACTTGGAATACATCAAGATTAAATCTCGATAGGAACTTATTTCTAAATGTAAGCACTCAAAGTGATTGGGATTTCGATAAGCGGAAATTAAAAACTGCTTTTCGAATATTCCAGTCTTCTGCAACCTTCCTCCCGTTCCCCAATCTTCGTTTCTGACCAGTTGCCATTCCCCCCCCCCCAGCCTTGAAGTCAGTAAAAAGAGCAATCAAGCACAGCAAAACGCTAAGATGAAAGGCCGTGCACGTTGCAATGAGTGTAATTGAATGCTCCTACGCAGAGAACTTCAATAAACTGAAAAGCTGTTTGGGGAAAGAATTTTATTCCAGTTACGTTGCTTCTCAGAGAAAGGGGTCTGCACGTTTCAATTTTAAAAATGAATGGGCTGGATTAATTGATAAAAAGTTTTCGGTCAATGTTTTTACAATTTTAATGAGAATAGATAAGAAAATGAATATTTCTTGAGTATGTAAATGTTGCCTCTTTCACATATTAAATTTTGTTGCATGTGTATCAATATTTTTATCATAGATAATTTAGAATGCTTTTTTTATCGATTATAAAGCAGGCCAAAAGGATTTTTTGAAATATTTTTTAAAGTTTTTGTTTCATCGCTTTTAGAAATATAAATCTTATTTACATTTTGTCAGTTAACTCACTGTGATAGAACATTCTGGCAGATTAAAAAATTTGAAAGTCTAAAAAAAGGGATAGGTTTAGCATTTAACTACTAAAGTGTGGGCAGTTAATATTTTATCATAAATACGTTAGAATATGTTTTACCGATTATAAGGCAAGCCGAATGGGATTTTGAAATAAATTTAAATTTTTTCATTCTCCTCATTTATATCTTATCAGTTAACTCACTGTAATAGAAGAAACTTAAAAATAGGTTGCCTAGAATATCGTTATAATTTTTGAAGAACTTAATATTTTACAGTTTAATGAAGGCTTTATTTTTTTTCTCAGAATATATGGATATTTTATTGCACTAAACGTTTTATTTAAAAAATCCCACATGTATTCAATATTTATAGAAAACACTTGAGGCAATAAAAAGAAGGTGGAAAATATTTCAATAAAAAAATATAAACTTTCTGTTTTGAAAAAAATAGTACATGATTGAATCCCTTTAAATGATCGCTTTTTAAATAAGACTTGAACAATGTTTTTGACTTTATGCATCGTTTTTACTCTATTTATTCGTTTTTTCTCTATTTGAAAAATAATAAAAATAATAGAAAAATTTGATAAATAATGAAATTAAATATAAACTTAGTTTTAAAATTACAGTTTTTTCTTAGAATGAAAACAATTGAAAATCTTAAGTATCATAAACAAAAGTTATTATTAAAATTACTAGCTCTTTTTCCTTCTCAAGATTTCGTTCAATTTTCCTTCATAATATACTTTTGACGATTTTTACGATTTTATTAAATTATATCAGGAAAAAAAGAAAATAATTATAAAAGGGAAATAATATCCTCACATTGTTTTTTCTCGTAAATTAACTTTCCTTTTATATACTTTGCATTTATTTCACATGGAATAAATTGAAATGGAAACAAATTTTGATTTGTTTCCTTTATTAATGTGATTCCAAATGTTTGATATATGTGAGAATGTTGATGTTTGATCATTTTTTTATACATTGTTGTATCTGATATTAAGGAGAGCTGATTTTTATTTGCTGAATGCATATTTTGCATTAGTGTTATATAAAACTATATGTTTGGGCAGAAAATTTATATTTCTTTACTTTCTTCATAATTCGAAAATATTTCCAATGTTATTTTCTTGTCTGCGAATATGAACCTAATTCAAGTGTGAGTGTTATACAAGAGCTTGACGAAAAACAACGCTATTTCCTATACATATAATTTTATGCAACATAGAATCAATTCATACATTAAAGCGGAGGCAATGGTCTCCCCCAAGCTTTCATGCATGATCTTATAAAGCTAATTTTTTGTTTTAGTTGAGTTTTGTCCTAACCAACAGAGACCAAAATTTGAAATAGACCAACAATTGCAACCACAAAATTATACAAAAAATTGGATTATTGGGATTAACTGGATTAGTTCATTAAAGTCAATATTTTTTTCAACTGTCGCGATTTTGCGTTTCTACAAGTACAGACCGACAGACGGTTAACAGCTTGTTGATTTTGGCTTATAACGTCTCTACTTTATAAGCCTTGAGTGCGTGAACCGAATTTTACTCATCTATCCCTATCTGATTTATAGTGTCGTATTTACATATATTCGAATATCTGGGCAGGCAGACTCCCTCTGAAAAAATTTTATCCAAAATTTGACATAAATACATTGACATAATAATTTGACATAAATGACAAAAAATTTGACATAAAATTTGATAAAATTTGACACTGATGCGCTTTTGAGTGTTATTTCTCACAGATAAGCATGCGGACATTTTCCAAAAATGCGTTTTTCGAACCCCGGAGATTCGTCAAAATTTAGAGTTCCAAATTTTGACAATAATGCTTTCTTTCTACTTCGTATATCACAAAGTAAAAATGATGAGCTGCTCACTATTTTACTTCTAAAGTAACACCGAAGTTGAATTTATGCTGTAAAAGAGATGTAAAAATTGAATTAAACAATATATTATGTAATTGAATAAAGTTTAATGGGTATCCAAAATAAATAAATTTTGGAAGTTATATCTTCATTTTAAAAATAAGATTGTAATGTTGTATCTTTTTAACTAGCTCGTTGATTTTATAACTCAGAATCTATATAGCAAAGTTTGATTATATCATTTTGGAGCCTATATAATCATCCATTGATTTTCTTTAAAAAACTGACACTACTTCAAAGACACCATTTACTTCTCTTCTCTTCCACAGATCTTAATGTATCGCTGTCATCTGTATGATGCAGAATACGCAAACCATGCATAATATAGTCTTTGCAAATCGACTCCGTGTTCTAACTTTACAAAAAATAGCAGTTTGCAGGAAAAACTTACATAATTCTTAATTTAATTTAATTCTTAATTCAAAATAAATTTCTAAAAGATAATTAACTGTTAAAAGGCAATATTGCTTATTTAAATGTATATATATTGCCACTAAAGGATCAATGAACTGTATAATCAATACTTTTTTTTGTATATAAAGTATGGAAGAAATATTCCAGTTGCCAAGAAATTAGAATTCCAGATATCGAAAAATTTTCAAATTTCAAACTTTCCTGATCCCGGAAAAAGTGGTTGTTATTATTTGTATCCCTATGGACGCGATTTCTCAAAAGATTCTCTGAGCTATATAAAAAGAATTCTGTATTTAGATTTGAGACAAAAGTTTTAAATTTCTATCAAATTTTGAATGAAACTCGAAAGTCGACTTAAGTGTCCGTTTAAGAGTAAATGAGCTCGATAACTACAAAACTCTAAGATCGTGGTAGATATATTTGGTATATTAATATGGTATTGAAAATAAATATTCTTAATAAGTTTTGAGCTAAATCTATCAGCGGTTTGAATATGTGTTGAACCCTAGAAGCAACAAATATTGCCCAATATTTCATAGCATTGATCAATATTCGCAATGTTGTTTAATATCTCACAATATTGTGCAATATAGTGCAACAGACTGTGTTAGCTGGGGTACGTACTTTCGCAGGCATGTAAAAGCAAAGACTCATAAATGCAATGATTTAAATCTATCAAAATCAATATATTTTCTTTAGACGAGAACTATAATTTAATTTCACATTTTAGTGTCAATCGGTCGGCAAAAAAGATTCTTAACCAGATAGTCCCGATTCAGTAAAATTGATTAATTCACGTCAAATATCTATTCGTAACCGTCATTCGTCAGTGATATGCAAGGTATTCGTTGCTTAACCAGAGCCATATACGGATGGACATGGATATGAATTTTATTGAAGAATATGCTAGAAAGTTTCAAGCAGACTATTTTTGCTGGTACTTTCTGTGGCAAAAACTTTTACTATTTTTCTTTGTAAATCTTTTCTCCTATAGATCAAAGTGTGTGATCAATTCATTACGTGTCTCGTGAATATTTTCTTTGCATTTGAGAATTAAATATAATATTTTAATTATATGAATCCATAAAATTCAATAAAATATCAATAAATTTTAGTCATCAAATGAATCAATAAAAGTTAAACAAAACATCGTAAGAAATTTCAAAATATTTAATTGGATACTTTAATATCTACTATAATTTCAACATTTAGTTTTGCTAATTAATTATTAATAGGGCTGATAAATGTTTTTTCAAAAGTTAAGTGAAAATTTCGCTGCAATAAAACTAAAGAAAACGGTGCAGAAATTCCACCAAACTCTGAAAAATCACACCAAAGAGTAGAAAGCTCTTTGGTATGAATGCACTTAGAATACTCAGTGCATTCATGGAATAAAGAAGGCACTTAGATTACCTTAAACTAAATAGAATAATAAAGTACAAGAAATAACTAGGACTGTTATGAGATGACTGAATTACATTTTTAAAAGATATCATATTTAATTTGCTCTAATAGTGCTTTTTAATAAATATTTCTGTTTAATTCTTATTTTTTAATATTGTTAATAAAGGGGAATCTTAATAAAATATCTCATATGAATATTCTGTAAGTCAGAAAAGTCAGTATTTTGGACAGAGCATGTTGGTCGTCAAAGGCAGCTAGTAGTTTAAAGGCTGTTCTAATATAAGAATATCAATCTGTTCTAATATTAGAAACTATGTGCTTTGTTTTTATTTCCTCTAATTTAAATAATTTAACTAAATTATCATCCCCGATATGTTAAAGGATGATAATAATCGGTAAAAAATAACCAGTAAGTCTAAATTAAAAGATTTTCTTGATAAAATCCCCCCCCCATTTTTTTCTATTTGAAATTCCTAATTTTGATCAAATTAATGAACAAAATGTGACGAAGGATTACTGAAGGTTTTATATTAAAATCTAAAGAGAATTCAGAAAATATTAAAAGTAAAGATGAATATTTTTTAGAAAATCATTGATTAAATCGATTTAAAGCATATATTTATTTTCACATTTTCAAAGCCAAATATCTAAAGCAGCTTATATAAAAATCTCAGTAGAATATAGTTCATATCCTCATTGCAATGAACTTAATTTCTCTGAAAGTGAAATCACATGACACAAGGGATTTTCTCCAAATTGATATTTGTTAAATTTGAATTTTCAAACAATTACACTAAATTCTATAAAAGACTGGAAATATGTTAAATTCTGATGTTTTCCTAATTTATAAATTACAAAAAAAATTAGAATGATTTGTAAATTATTTTAAATGAACCTAATCATAACGGTAATGTAAAAAGTCGTTGAAAAAACATAACTTGCAACAGATCATGAATCTATTAATTTTTTTCAATTTTCAGCTTTTGAAATTTTGTAACTGGCAGAAAAAATCTTTAAAACCTATGACATCCTTAATTTTTTTTAACTGTCTAATAATCTCCTTAAGTGTGCAGCTTTTTGAGAAATAAATAAGCTTTTGGCTATGAAATGCAATTAGAGAACTATTGAAAAACTCTTTGTTTTTAAAGAAACATAATGTTATTGACAGCTTAAAATGCTTTTGAATCAGTTATTTTCGATATAATTTTCTGCCGCTAAAGGAAACATTATTACTTTCAAAACTGCTACTAATTATTAGTGATAAATTATAATTGAAGCCATTTAATTTTTTCATAGTTGATTTAATTTTGCTTTGACAAGAAAGCAATTAGTTAAAAGGAAAAAAAATCCATATACGTTTGTTGCTATTATTTCCTGACTGAGACATTAACATTTTCAGTAATCCGAAATATTTCTTAATCTTACTGTATTTCATTTTTTCTTGGAGCTTTTTAAAGAGTTTATTTCACATGTATATAATTCTGAGGTGAGAAATTCAATTTATTTGTATAAATTTATTAAAAATAATTAGCAAATCGAAGATTAACTTTTAGGTGAACAATATTAGAAATAATTTCATTTTTAAATAGATTATCGCAAGAGAAAATCTAATAGAAACTAATAACTTGTATCGGCTGTATTCAAGACTGTCACTGTACTGAAATGGGAGAAAAATTTGACAGTTCCTATTAAAATGCGCTGAATGAAAAAGAGAGCTGAGGAAAGTTGGTAAGGATTGTTAATCGATATTCAACATCACAATTAGTTCCACGCGATTTTTTCTTTTATGCTCGTGAAATTATATATATAGTATATAAAATATAGTATAATGAAGTTTTTTTCATTCACTTCTTGATAAACTAGATAGTTGTGTGATATTTAATTATATTTAAGTATCCTAATTATTCTACTTTTTCATTCATTTTTACTTGGTTTACTTCAAATTTATAAATTTGGAATTTCATTATAGATTTTAAATTTTCATCCTCACTCTTGTGTGCAAGAATTCTGAAATTCTTGTATAGTAGAGAGTTTTAGATTTTTCAATATATTGACTAGGCTTTCAAAGTGCTCCATATTGAATATGAATATATTTATTTCTATTGAATTTTAATCCTTCATATTTAATTAAATAATTGATTGTAGAATATTCTGATATTTATTATAAGATTTCAAATGTAAAAAGAATTTTTTAAAAAATTATAATATTTTTTAATATCACAATTGTGTTGTATTCAATGGTTGATAAATAAATTTGAGAAGAATTCATTTGTATCTATTGAAGTATTTTAGTGCCTACTGCAGGATTGGGACGCAATAAAAAATTCTATAAAATATTAAACCATGATGAATAACTAGAGAAAGAAAATTCTTATACATTTACTAAAAATATGAGAATTTCATTATTAATTTAAATAAAATTCGGATTTGCTTAGAATACGTCTATCACACTCTCATGCCGTGATTTATTTTGATGCTCTTGATCATTTTATTTAATAATTACTTTATGTTAACAAATTAAAATAATTATTCGACACAAATAAAAAAACTTTCGTAAAAACGCTTTTTGTATGCAAATCGGATAGTTTCAAATCAGTTTCTACAGCATTAAAATAAATAGCAGCATAAAAGGATAGTGTTTCTCTTGGCCCTTTGAATTAGTTCAGACATTTATTAAATTTACTGAAAGATAAAAAATTTCTCTAACCTAAGAAATCGGTTGAAGCTGAGTTCTAGAATTTTCCCAGTGCCCTGGCCGATCCACCCTTAACCATATCAAATTACAAGAAAAAGCCCTCCGGCAAACTCGGACTTTCCTTTCGATTATCCGAAATGCCCAGATGCCAGACGACTTCAATCATCCGGAGAAAGGCCCGCCTTTCAGTATCTCTACATAACATCCTTGGCGAGGCGAGGCGGAAGATTAAAGAAAACCCCGATAGGGTGCCCAGACATGTACAGCTCCCGAAACCTGCACAGAAATTAGCATGAAATAAACCGATGGAGGGGTGGATTGCCGGACTGATTGCTAGCATCCCTCCCTTCTATCCTTTCAACCCTCGCCCCAAAGAAATAAGATTGATCGATGGGGGATGGAACGACGGAATGAGGAAAGGGTTGAATCTGGATGGAAGGAAGGCCTTCCCCCTGTGGTCTTTTTGCCTTTTGCGAATTGAGCCTCTTAACCAGACTTCTTCTCATTAAAGAATCTTAATTAACTTCTTGGGTTCGTTCAATGGATTTTGTTTATTGCGGAAATCGTGTAGTGTCGGAAAGTATGGAATAGTTTTTTTTTTAAATTATTATAAATTTTGAGAGTCATTGGCTGTTTTGTTTACAGAAGAAAATAAGTTTTCTTCAGTAGTTTCTTGGGTTTTTTTGGGATGTTTTGATGTTGATGGATTCTACATATATTTTCAATAAGAACTTTTTTTCTCATGAAATATAATGCGGAAAGAGGTTTTTAAATTTGCAGAAGTAATTAAAATATTTGTACTGCTTGTTTTTCTTTAAGTTTATTGATGCAGTCAGGTTTCCAAGAATTTTTTGCTTTTATTTTTGATAGGCTTTTTAAGCAAATAATGCTTAAATAAAACCGTTAAATAAACGTTAAAAAATACTAATTTTATAATTTAGATGAAAAATCCAACTATCCATCCAATTTTTTGTCGAATAATAGGAAGTCAGATTTTAAAAAATTTAATTGATATGAATTCTTTTCTTCATATAGTTGTTTAGCAAGAAAATGGTATCTTATTATTTAGAATAGTTTCAAAACTGATTTGACAATTTTGATTTTTTTCTTAATATTAATCTGGGAGAGGGGGTGATTTTGATTTTTAATTCATTGTTGGCGATAAAATTCCACAACTTTTTTTTGTATTTCTTATATTGCATTGATTAATAGATAAAATGGGCGAAGCATCAAATTAAAATTACATTTAGTTGATTGTTTGTGCTGTGTTTGTGGCAGGAAAAACTATGTTTGAGAATGCTGTAGGAAGAAAACGAATCATTTTTTTTTTCATTCAAAACCAAAATATAACCGAAATCTCAACTTACGCAGTTAATAAATTATTAATATTCTTTTTTGTTGGCTCTTAAAACGGCAG
The DNA here is from genome assembly GCA_026543055.1 of Argiope trifasciata. Lineage (NCBI taxonomy): Eukaryota > Metazoa > Arthropoda > Arachnida > Araneae > Araneidae > Argiope > Argiope trifasciata. Next base: position 421,344 of record JAPMOQ010006428.1, on the reverse strand, counting down.
GCTCAAATTGTTTAGTATTAACTTAAGTGAGTAAGACTATAATTTTAAGTAAGATAAGTATTTTAAAGTAAGTATAAGTAAGTAAGATAAAAATTTTCAGTGACCCAAAATATTTTCGAATGTTGCTTAAAATGCTCTATATATTGCTAGGTTGCCTTTCTGACGGAAATCTGATAGAATATACGAACTTATTGTCTTCCATCTTTATTTTCCAGTCATTTTTTAGTAATCAGAATTTATAGTAATTTTACACTTTCTACCAAGAAATAATTGGATGGCTGCGATAATAGAGGTAAACACAATTTATTCGTATTCAGTAATTATTAGAGCCTCCACCTGATGCAAATAGGGCCAAACACTACCGCCGATGCTTTCCACAAATGTATGAATGATGGCCAGTGATATTTTCTTCCACTTGGCTTGGAAAAGACACACAATCTCTTTCTTCGATTGTGGTTGGATGTTGCACAGCTTAATTCGCCCATCCAACGAGTTTCAGCTGCTTCCTACAGGGTTCAAGTCTGGACTTGGACAGTGCAGTCGGTTCATCCCATTATTATGGGACAGCGGTGACCTGGTAGTAAGACTTCAGAACCGGGACGTTTCAGGTTCGATGCTCGATTCCACCCAAGACCGTCGTGTAAGAGAGTCTGTACTGCTCAATTTCGAGTTCAAAGATCCCCCTTACCTTTGAGCATGCGTAAAGATGCGTTTATTTCGCCAAAAAAGAAATGAGAGGAAAAATGAAAAACATTACATTTTTACATCAGAAATCGGATGAACTGATATTCTTCTTGGAATTAATGAGATTAACAATTGCTCATATTTCTAGGACAGTGGTGGCCTGGTGGTAAGCTTTCGGCTCGTCAGCTGTAGTATTTCAGGTTTGAGACCCGATTCCACCAAAGAACCGTCATGTAAGATGGGTCTGTTGCAAGTTAAATCTGTCAGGTAAAGCGTCCTCCCATTGGTGTGGTGTGGAATGGAGGTACCATTTCAGATGCCGTCCTTCGCATCTAACCGTTTTTCAAAATTACGAGGTTCATCCCAAAATAGTCCTAGTGTTTCTTTACCACTGGACGTCAATATGACTAAACGAAACTAAACACTGTTATAATCATACCATTTCTGATGAACCTAGCAACATGACCAGTGGCATTGTCATCCTAGAAATCACAATGATCCACAGTGAAGGAAGAGCATTGCTGTCTCGAACAGTGGAGTAGGAATCGACGTTAAGCTTTTCATGAACTGAGATCAAGGACCCCAGCTGGACTACAAAAAACATCCCTAGACCTTAATTCCACCTCTGCCAAACATTACGGTAGTTACAGTGCATTCTGACAATACGCGTTTTCCTACGCCAAACCCAGACTCTGGTAAAACCAGGCTCCGACTAGTAGAGATCGAACCAGGAATATCGCACAATAGAACCATTTTACTCTCATCAACAGTCCAAATTCGGCTTGCTTTACACCACCTCAACCGAGCTGAGATGTTGAAATTTATAATGAAAGGCTTATAGGCAGCAGCATTACCATGGAAACCGAACAAATGTGCTTCCTTGCGGAAAATAAGTTGTCGAAAACAACAACTACATTGGTACAACAGTCCCGGATGCTTGTTGGAACTCCTGGAGTGTATATATATATATATATATATATATATATATATATAGTGCTTTTTTCGAACTTATTTGGACATCACTTGTCAGTATATCCATCAGTTTAAGGGACTGCCGGGTCGAAGTATATTCCGCAATACAACGTCACCTACAACGTCTTAACCCAAAAAAACACTGTCGATCTTGGGACGTTTAACACATTATATATGTACCTTAAAGATCGACCATTTTTATGATGTCCGATCTCTTCTGACAGTTTTGAATTTTATAATCTTGCATTTGACTTGCTAGAACTGTTTTTTATTCCATATTTAGGTACAGAAGTCATGGCGTACATCAGAACCGCAGAAATTCTCGTTTTCAAGGGAGATAAAATATAATATTATATTGCTTCCAAATTCAATTCATTTAATTTATTATCAACAATTTATTGAATTTTAATAAGTAAATAAAATTTTATTAGATGCCTTGCATTTTAATAAGAGAAACAATTCTGGGAAAACTATTTAATGAAAGATATTCGATTAATTTAAGAGCAATTTTTATGACAGTGAACTCGAAACTTCAAAACTTCAAAATCCACCTACCATAAAGGTATGCTCCTCCGAAGTTTCTATCTTTAGCCCTCCGAGGAATTTTCCTGTTGATGTATCCCAAAAGATCCACAAAAATGTTACAATTACTCCTTGTTCTGTCTTTCTAACAGATTTGGCCTACTCGGGCTCTCCCGGAGGAGAGTGAGGAGAATGAGATCAAGGCTTGCCATAAAACCCACCTCTCCAAATGAAGAGAAGCTCTCTTCCCCGGTTCTTCAGAAGAATCCGCTCTCGCTCTCTCCTGCCAGAGACCTTGATACATAGAGTTTCTCTCTATGTTCCCTGAATCTCCTGTCTGCTTCAGACTCGATCTCACACCTGAAGCCTAGCTCACCTGTTGACCAACTTTTGGAACACCAACTTTACCTCTCACCATCACCTGTAAAGCATGGATCCTTGAGCTTCAGTGCAAATTCACCAGTGCAGAAGAGTCCCGAACATCCCCCGTACTTCTGTAGCTAGTGCTAGGTGCCAGTCAAGGACCACCGAAAAGAGACCTTTCTCACTGCCAGCCCCACCGGCTCGCATTCACAGATGTAACAACTGCGAGAAGAATCTATCCTCTCCAGTATCCTTGAAATTACATCAGGAAGAAGTTCACCGGATGAAAAGTCCATCCAAATTAAGTGGTTCAACCGCCCAGGTGTCGGACTTCTCCACGGCAGTCAGGATGCTCATCCCACAATTTCAGTGCGAGAAGTGCAGTGAAAAGTTTTGCTTTCATCCTGCACTTCTTTTTCACAGATGCAAAGAAAATTTCCAGAGGCTCTGTAGCCAGCTTGATATCTTTTCAGACCACTGCAAGTACCTGCTCCGATTAACCATTCTGGTCCACTGGTTTCCATCTTTGCCACGTATGCTGAAATAGCCTCTGTGAAGCAGGCATCAAATATAACACCAAAGCCAACCTTCCAATTCCCTTGATGCTCTGCTTTTTTCGGCCTGAGAATCACCTATGTAATGCACCACTGCCCGAACTCGCCAGTGGAGCATTTTGTCATGGATCTGGAATCCCGATGCAAATGCAATATCTGTGGACGCTCTTTCGTTGACAAGAAAAATCTAAGGGAGCACCAATACAACGTTCATAATCCCATGAGGCCTTTCCAACAGCATTCCTCCCCAGCAGCTATTGTCTCTTCTCCTGCGCAACTGAAAAGTTCTTGCAAAATCTCATGCGTGAGGAACCTCACTCCCACACTTGGTGCCAATTCAGCTTCTTCTCCGTATGACAGGCCTCTGCTCCCCTGTTCTGACTGCTACTTCCTGGCTAAAACCAAGAAGGGGCTGTGGTTTCATAGATTCAAACAACATGGAAGTCAGATCGCTAAAAATCTTTCGCGAGATCCTAAACTGTCAATGGCACAGCTTCCCAAGGTTTGAGCCCATCTTCGCAGGCTGCATCTCTCTTTGTCAGTCAACCACCAAGAGAAAAACCTAACATGCAAGAAGCTTGCGCTGGTTTCTCTCTTAATCGCACTACCCTGCAGTCTCCAGTGTCTTCTGACACCCAAATGAATGTGTTAACTGGCCCAGTGCCTCTTCTGAAACAGAACATTACCAACAATGCAAGGCCCACTCCTTTTGCTAAATCTTCTCTTATTCCTATGTCAAACCCATCTTCACCTCCCTTTGTTCATGACGCAAGGACTCTGACCAGTCCAGTGCCTCAAGACATATTTCCCACGCAGGATGCCCAACTCTATCTCAGCAGGCCACTTGCCACAAAGTGTCCTGCCACCATTCCTGCGACCGACTGCCTGCTTGGGAACTCTCTGAATATCCTTTTCCCAATTAGGGGGGGGGGTGCTTTCGTTTATGGAAAATGGTTGCACGAGAGAATTTGCTGGGGAAGCCTGGACTTCTGCAAAACAAAGTCTTAAACAACACCTCGAAAAAGTTCACCACATAGATATCAAGGCTTCCTACTTCTTGTCTTCCGTCTGCTCTACCAGGATAAGGAAAAGCCCATTAGCCATACTTGTTTCTCTGGCTCTTCTTCACTCTTGCCACCTACAACTCCATTTCCGTGGGCTTTCTCCTGTCGTCCTGCGTTATTCCCGAATAAGAAAGGCCTCAGGAACCGCAATGCAGTACACAAGAAATATATGATTCTAAACAGTGGGACCTAGAAGTCTATTCTCGTTACCAAGATGAAAAGAAGAAGAGTTCGCATCAATGTCCCAACTACACCGGAGTCTGAGGATGAGACCATTCAAAGCGCAGTAGGTCCTGCCTCCTCCTCGTCTACCCCGCAACCTGTTGGTGCCCCGTCTAACATCCTCACGCCTACTGACAGTAACAACGACGAGGAGAACAAAGTGCTCGACCCCTACATCAGATACCTTGCCTAGCTTTTGGAAGGAAAGGCTACGGATGACGCTTTCTCATATCTATGTTCCTTGGCTGAGTAGGCTGTGACTGATATACAGTCTTCTGTTCTTTCTGGTCTTGCCGCTGGTGTTAGCAACGAAGGTCGACCTGTACAGGCGGTTAACATTGAAGATCCTCGCACCTGTCAATCCCTGTACGGGAGTAATCGCAGGATAGCAGTTAGAGAAATAAGTGGGTCTAATGGGGACAGGTGTCAGATTGATATGAAGACTCTTGAGGAGTTCTTTACTAATACATGGGGAAGTTCCTCTTTTGTGCCGGGGTACTACTGTCCATCCGTTGAACAAAGTGAGAATATCTTCTTCCGCCCTTTCTTACCTCGGGAAGTCCTCAAGAAATTGAAGAATAACGAAAACACAGCTCCTGGGCCAGATGGAAAAACGTACCACCATTGAAGGTCTTTGCCAAACGCAGCGAAATTCTTGTGTTAGATTTATTTAGATAAAATTGTTTTTTGCTTTCACTTTAAGAAAGTGTCCCTAGCATAGAATACATCTACGACCATCCTTTTACTAAACTTTAGAGACCTTTAACGGCCCAACAACTGGCGAGCAATTGCTCTGTGAACCTTTTTACCGAATGCCTGGCTGCCCTACTGAGTGATTGGTGTGAAAGGTACTCGGTGCGGTCGCACTGCCAAAAGGGTTCCACGCCCCATGATGGAGAATCAAACACAACTTCGTCCTACAGCAACGTCTTGGCCTCGCAAGGAAAGTTAAAAAAGTTCTGTGTATCTCCTAGCTGGATGTATTGAATGCATTTGGTGCTCTTCCCCACCAAGCGATATCTGAAGCTTTAGAGGCTGCTGGCGTTGGTTCTGTGCCCACAAACCTCATCAAGGATATCTACCTGGGTTCATAGATCAAAATCCTCTGTAATGGTGGTAATGCCCAACATCAACATCCTGAATAGTGTCAAGCCAGGCTGTCCAATTAGCTTTCTTCTTTTCGATATTTGTGTGGACCCTGCTATTAGAAGCATCCAGGCAAACAATGAACAACACAGATCCCTCTCATTCACCGACGATGTCTGCCTGTTAACTGATTCTCTAGCTGAACTTCAGGGTATGCTTATGGAATTGAACTTGAGTTCTGACACTTCGGCCTCTCATTGAATCCTGCAAAATCAGTCGCATTCCATCTTCTGGGGAGGACACCAGTTAGACTTCATCCCTCTTCGTTCATTGTTGGTGGTCATAGACTTAAGGAAGGAGGGGGAGTTTCACAAGCTCTTCGGGAGGCCGGTATTCTTCAACTCATGCCGTGATTATGAGAAGTTTAACGATCTATTGGAACTTGGTGCTAACATCCTCTCCTCTGCTCTGGCTCCCTGGCAAAGGATCAACGCTCTGAACTGCCTTTTTCCCCGTCTCTGCAGTTCCGCATGAGAACTTCCCAATTAAAAAAATCAGAATGGGTAGAATTTGACAGAGCCATGAGACCTGAGACCTAGAACCCTTTGGGGTTCTGCTTACGAGTACCTGTATGGACACAGACAAACTGGTTCTTGAAGATTATCTGTTGCTGCTGAGGAGTCTGATCTCAACAGGATAGACACTGCAGTCAAACTCCTAACATCTAAGGATGCCCAGATCTTGTCAGAAACGACTTCTAAGCAGCAGTAAAAAATCGCCTCAGGAACACGTGAATTATGAGGACTTGGAGACCTTCTTAGCTAGATCCACCGCTGTCCAACTCTTGGCCACTCTAGCATGTGGTCTTGTGTTAGAAAAGCGTCCAAGCGCCTGCGAGTGACCTCGGAGTTCCATGACAGTGTGCCCAGGTTAGTGTTCGACAACCTCACGATCAAAGCCAACGCTAGAAAGAAAGTTATACATTTGATCCGTGTCAGGTTCCGTATGGCCATTTCTGAAAAACTTCTATCTAAGCCAGGCCAGGGAAAAGCTATACAGTGTGTTGCCCAGTCATCAGCCAGTTCGCACTTTATTACAAACGAAGCATTTACTCTGTTTGCTGATTGGAGGTTCATCCACAAAGCCCACTTCAACTTTCTTCCCCTCAATGGCACTCAGGCCTGGAAAGCTGGACAAAACAGAGTCTGTAGGAGGTGTATAACCCACTGCAAAGACAGATCTAGGAGATGGCCGCTTCGTCACATCAACATAGTTGCCAGGATTAAGACGGAGCTCTCTCCCCAAAATCTCTTACCTGAAAACCAAAGTGTTGGGCCAGACGGCCTGCGCCCGGATCTTGTATTCAAGAACGGGAGCAATATATGTATATTTGACGTGAATTGCCCATTTGAGAAAAAACTCAAAGCCATAGAAGAGACAACACAAGGAAAGATCGACAAATATGCCTCGCTAGTTTCGTTCTTCGCCGACCGAGGATTTTCTGCAATTACTCTTCCAATTCTAGCTCGCTGGCTGCTTGGGACCCAAAGAGCGACGACGCTCTAAAAAAGTTTAGGTTAAAAAGCTACTTGGACAAAATCAGGAGACTTTGCATGAGTGAGGCGATCAAGTTATCCAGGGACATCTATATCGAGCATATCACTGGACATAGACAGTTCGATGATAACTCTGGACCACTTGAGGCCCTTGCCCCCGGTGAACCAGAAATAGACGTTGACTTTGATAACTTTCAAATGTGAGCTACTTGTGCGTGTGTGTTGTATGCGTTTGTGCTGGATCGAGGACTTTACGTCGAACTTTGACGTCTTTAGTCAGCAGTAACTTTAATGTGACTTCTCACCGTCTTCGTGTGGACACTGCCACTGGATTGTTGTGTTTTATTCAGGTTTATTCTGTGTTGTTTTTGTATAGCTTATTATTGTTAGTTATATATAGTGTATGTCATGTTAATCTTATATAGTTTATTCTTGTTTGTTGTCCATAGTTTATAATGGTTGTGATGCTGTGATTTTATATGTAAGTAACAGAGTTTTATTTTTCATTTGTAGAGGTATGGTAAAAGACGTTAGTCAACGGAGTAAACCGCCCTATTCCATCTTACATGTGACGACGCCTCACAAGCAATTTAAATAGATCCGCTTGTCTTACCCGAGTGATAACCTATTGAAGCCATTGATATGCGCTATGAGCGTATGTTTTAGTGGTTGTATACATTCAAGTGAGACGTTATATATATATATATATATATATAACAAATGAGAATTTATAGAACCAGCGCTTGAATGATCTTTTAAAACCTCAATTTTTTTTGGAATAGCATCACCAAAAGTGTAATAAAACAATATCTAGAGTTTATACAAAGCAATTCGCTGCAAAGAAATTAATATTGTCTGAATAACTGTTGAATAAGCATTTACCGAAAGAAATTGATTCAAAATGCATGTATTATAAACGGAATAAATCTCGCAGTGAACTAAAACAACTGTACAAATTAATGAAATTTTGAACTGTTTATTCTTCTCATTCGATTTAGTGACATAGTTGTTATGACATCCATAAATATTATATCTTATGACTCATTAGAGATATAAATCGTTACTCTTCAAAAGTGCCTAATTTTTTTCATAAAAACTTAATTTATTATTTTAACGTGCTAAAATTACATTTAGTGAGGAGAATTATTATGAAAAATAATACTTTATTGAATGATAATTAACTTATTATTTTAACTTATTTATTTAAAAATTCTGACAGACATTTTTTTTTTCTTTTTATTTAAAATTCGGTTATAAGTTAAAGTAATGTCACTGTTTTACAAAAATTTGCTGCAAAAAAAAAGCGAAAGAAAACTCCATTTATAAATTCAGTATTCAACGATGTTTTATTTTGCTTAATATTATAACTAGATTTTACTCAAATAAAACCTAAAATAGTTACAAAAAATCGTAAAAGTTTTAATCGTACTTTATATCACGTATTTTAATATACAAGATATTTAGTGTACTTTATTTCTTGTTTGTCTGTTTGTTTTGAATAAAGTTATTTTTTGAAAAAATCGCATATTTTCCCTTCATCTATTATATGCAATGCGCGGCACAAAGGTTGAATTTTTTTTCGCAATCTGATAAAATCCAAATGAATGAAGTTATAGCGAGAACATTTTTATAACTAAAATTATACATACAATTCCTTGTATTGGGAATGTCTTTAAAATTGTATCATTGTGATGTCGGTCAGAAATGGTGTTGCCGGTGTGAAGACTCATTTAGTAATTCGCTAATTGTTCACTGAATCATGTTCAGTTATTGATTTCATCTTTTATTTCTAACTTTAGATCAACTGAGAGTATTGGTAAATGTCTACACAATAGTGATTTGAGTTATCTGTCTGAAAAATTCACCCGGTGATAAATTCATTGGACATAAATTTTACCTAATAGATTCTCGCTGTGAAACAAGGTGATCAAGAAACATTTCTTGAAAAATTCTGATGAATAATCATGTGATAAAAGCTGTTGAACCTTTAAGAAAGAGATGAAACTGAACCCTCTTGTAAGAATCACTGATTTTTATCCATGTTATAACTTTCCTATCATTTATCCCTGAGTAACTATAATTGTTTATTTTAAAGTTCCAACTCAAGCGATTAAAAATTGTAAATTGTAATTATTATTGTTATTTTTTCCTATTAAAATGCGCTGTGATTGGACTGTATAATCCAAATAACCCCTCCGCCAAACCATGATGGTTTCAACTGGAAATAGTTTGGTAACTGGAAAAGAGTATGCTGAAATAAAAGATCAACCGGCGAAATTTGACACCTTTTCAACTTCAGAAAAACAATATATATAGATAGATAAGTAATCAAAAAATATAAGCATTATGAAATAAAAAATTAAAACCTATTTCTGAAACAACCTAAAATTAATATTCTATCCAAAAAACGAAAGCAAGGTCATTTTAGAAACGGAAATTAATTATATCGGAATCGAAACTAAAAACTAGGTCAGAATCAAACTAAAGATTAAAAAAGCGTCATTGTATTTAGTGAGCGTAAATGCAGCTACTTCTAAAACTCATGTGAATCTGAATAAATTAGTAACACATGCCAATTTAAAAGACAAACAATAGAATCAAAATGAAATCAAATGAAAAAAGGACCCGGCCTGAAGACTTTTTCAAGGGTTACCCTCAGGCAGGGAATAAAAATAAGGGATTTTTTCTGTGGGGAATTTGATTTTTAGTCTAACAGTATTCATTTCTCTTGACCAGAAAATCTCCTAAAATTAAGGTCTACACCTTATATATATAATAAAAAAGTAGTAAATGGCAAGTTAAAAGGAAAACAAAGGAGTTTATTCCTAATTTATCTAGATTTTAGTAGTAGTTGCATTTGCGCTCACTAAATATAATGAGACTTTTTTTACTTTTTAATTTTTTTTTATATTTTGAATCCAATTTTTTTTATTCCAATATTTAGTTTTGTTTTTAAATAATTTTAATTTTGGTTTGCTTCAAAATTATGTTTTAATTTCCTTATGCTCATATTTTTGATTACTTTTTGTCGCTTAATTCCGAAATAATTTTTTAGTTTTCATTCCGCAATAATTTAGTTTCCTTTTCAAAATAATGTTTTGATCCTTTTTCGAAATATTTTTAAATTTAGATGATTTCAGAAATTGGTTTTAATTTCTTAATTCTTATATTGTTAACCCACACTTTATATCTATCTATCTATCTTACACACACACA
>JAPMOQ010006428.1:391609-402825 GCA_026543055.1 Argiope trifasciata | reverse complement strand
ATATATATATATATATATATATATATATATATATATATATATATATGGTCTTTATCTGCGGAATTTATTGAACCTTTAGAATAAATATACATTTTATTTAGAGAGCGCTAATGCTGTTACAAATAAAATTCAAATGAACTGAGCAACATAAGAATAGATAGTAGTAAAATTGAAATATTTACAACCAAGGAATCAGAAGTAATAAAGAATCTGACCTGAGGACTTTCTCAAGGGTCACCCTCAGACAAGGATTCAATCCAGGGATTTTTTCTGTGAGGAGTCTGACTTTCGTCAAGAAGTTGAATCCTCGTGACACGAAACTCTCAGAATATTGAAGTTTTAAAGATAAATTAGTATCGCAAAGGAAAAATACAGAATTTATACAATAGTAAGTCAAAAAAAATCACAGCAAACCAGAAAACACAAGACCATAAGATCAAATTCTTCGGCATAGGAAGGCAGAAGGACCACTAACTAAATTAAAACCTTAAATATCACATATTGTAATATAGGTAAGATGGTGTCCGACCTTATTTCAAGGTTAGCTAGTTTAGGACAACAAAGGTTAGAGGAATGCTCTATTAGAGAATGCCCGTAATATTTTCTTTATAAATAGATTTGGTTTAGTAACATTTAGTTGAAGTCACTGTAAATCAAAAAGCTATATTAATTTAAATTCCGTCTTTCCTAACCCCTTTACTTTAAATGACGAGACTAACTGGAACATACCATACTATAGGAATTTATATAATACTAGCTATTATGAATTGGTTGAATTTAGCAACATTTATTTGTAACCGCCATGAATCAAAGTGGTAAGTTAATTTATCTTTCGTATTTTTTATTCCCTTCGCATAAAATATTCCTCATCGAATTACTAAATTTTTAAATTTAAATCTGCAATTCAGGAAAAGCAATACATAATTTAAAATACAAAAATCACTGAAAATATTTCATTATCCATTTTTATGGGAATTAAAATAATAATAAATATTCTATATAGGATGTATCTGTTACTAAAAAAGTCAAATAAATTTACAAGTCAAGGAGTTATATGATATGGAAATTTTCCATATGTAAAGTAGCAAAACAAAATATTTTGTTTGTAACATATTTGAATAAAACATTTAGATAATAATACAGTATATGATAAGTTTATAATAATTTTTTGAAAAATGTATATGCAAAGAAAAGAAATCGTGGTCATACAGAAGAATGTACCAATAAATCATTCTTTTATAATATATATTTCGAAATTGCTAAGAAATGTCCATGAGCTAGTCGAAGAAAATTTCACTTGAGGTCTTGAAACCAAACGAGTTTATCTCTATAATATCTTGATGAAGTCTTCTAATAAGAAATCTATCCAGTCTTATGTATGGGGGCAAAGTAACTAGAAAACGTAATATCATCATTATCATCATTAATGGATATCATCATTAGAAATATTTGTGAATCAAAGTTTGCATTAACTACGTTGAAAAATTTGTTATCATTCATTTGTGTAATAACTAGTATGCGAGAGAGATATTTCAATATCTAAACTGATTGACTAAAATAATTTAGTACATAATCTTGACATGCAAACTCTCTACATCAAATTCTGGATCCTATTGAACAAAGGTTAAGATCGAAATGCAGATTCGACTTAATTTAATTTAATAAACCTAGCTTAACCCAAAATCAACATTATTGTCCATATGCGGGATAAATATATATTCGACTTAATAAAATTATCTAACCCCAAAATCAACATTACTGTATATGAGTGGAATAAATATATATTCGTCTTTATAAACCTAGCTAAGCCCAAAATGAACATTATTGTATATGTGAGAGTGATATGTGTATTCGATTTAATGAAGCTAGCTGAGCCGAAACAAGCATTATTGTATATGTGCAAGAGAAATGCATATTGAGTCTAGAATGAATATTATTGTATATGTGCGTCTTTTTGTTTTTGGCATACTTTAATGGGAAGAATCATTTTATACAAGATTATGTAGTTGGAAGTGTTGAAAAGATGCTAAAGGAATTGTAGTGTCAAATTGATAAAGAAAGGAATGCTACACCACATTACAGCAAATGGGTGATTCGACGAAATTTTGACAATATTTCTAAGGTGATTTCGATTTTCCACCATAGCAATAAGAGTGAACAAAAGATTGTCTCAACTACCAGTTCAAATTTTGAGATGGGATTGTTGATATTCATCATGCGGTTACGTTTCGTGGGAATTTCCAAGGCATCCTCATGTTTCGATCATACTTAACAAACATACTGTCCCTTGAAAACGATATTAAATCTCTAAAAAAAGGAAAAATTCATGCAGCGAAATATTTACTGCATATTTCAAATCAAGTATATTTAAAAAAATTACTGATCTGCATTTCTTAGGAGAAATTAAATTTAGATAAAATATTATAAATATCTAAAATTCCTTATTGTGGATAACTAATATGTTTATGTAATGCTTAATTTTTAAATATATATATTGACATTGTTATTTTAGGAGAAAATATTTTATTTAATTTATATAATTTAATATTTTTGACAAAAATTCGAAAACCAGCTAAAACCGGCTTTTATGAAAATACCGTATTCCCAAAAAGTCGGTTTTTATATAAACTCTACATTTAACACTTTGTCTAACAGTTTGTATTAAACTTTGTGTTCGATGTGTATTGTATTCATTAAAATTAATAACGATATTAAAAAATTAGAATTATATTTTCATTGATATTCTATTCTCCAATGATGCATTCATCTGACATCTTGAGATTTTAATAATCCTCATATTTTGAGTTCCAGAAACAATTTTTGGAAATGCATGTCTATGAGCACGAGGGCTGCCAAACGTTTTGATGAAGATCTATCAAGTTTGATATGCACACTTTACACAAAATTTCTAGTTTCTGTTAAAATATTTGTACGAAATCCATTAAAAAGAAATTTATATATGTGACTGTCCAAACTCAAGTGAACTAAGTAATTTAAAAAAGTAAAGAGTGAGAAAAATAAAAATTGGTACACATGTTTAACAGCTAAAATATAGATTCGTATTAAGTTTTACATTAATTATGTCAAATAGTGAGTTGTCTGTTGGTCTGTGTTTTTGAATGCTTGTAAACGCAATCACTGAAAAACGCAAGAATTTAAATGGATGAAACCCAATACATTATTTAATGACTGTAACATTTAATTTGTGTCGAATTTTGTTTATAAATGGGGGGAAAGTAATACAGAATACATATTTGTCAGGAATATTACGAAAAATGACAAATTCCTCAATGCTGTGCAAGGCATTTATATTTATACCCAAGGTACACGAATTAATATCTTCTGTGAAACGTATGTTTTTTTTGTAACAAAGAATAGGATATAACAATATATATATATATATATATATATATATATATATATATATATATATACATGAAAAGTTTCGTTTCTCATAATTGATTCGATCACATGGATGAGACTGTAATTAAAATCCTCAAAATAAAATGTTAATGTCATCAGGATGAATAGATCTATTTATGTAATTATTCTTTTTTTTTTCTCTTCGGTGATCCATGCTCGGAATATTATTTAAAAAGACTTTCATCAAATTATGTGATTGTTATTAATGCTTAAAACTGTAAATAATTTACTGAAAATAATGTTTTGAAACAGGTTTGATTATTCCATCAATTTTTAATAATCTAGTTTTTAAAAAAATGTGTTTTAAGAACTCAGAGCTGTCTAATTGCATTTTTTTATATTTAATTGAATCAGAGATTATCAAAATTTTGAAAGCATCATTTTTATATTTAATTAATATTAACAATAACAAAATTGTGAAACATTAAGACTTAGGAAATGAAACACTAAGTTAATAAAGAATATTCGAAACAAAATTTCAATGTGTGTAAATGTGAAAAACAATGTGAGAAATTATGTTCCTAAATTTTTCAGTTCGACACAATTGTTTTCCTCACTCAATTATCTGCCAGTCTCTTTGTACGCATTTCTATTCATAATATCCAACAAAAGGCGTGTATTTAAGGCCAATTGAAAATTGTAGAATCGTTTTTTTTTATTTTGTATAATTTTACTTCGTATTTTCAATATCGAAAAAATTATTTTCATAAAATCTAGCTTAGAAAACATATTTTTCTCAGATTCATTGCTAGATGGAATCACTGTTATAGAATCAAAATTTTACTAAACCAAGATATTTAATTAATTAAAAGATTAATGATAGTTGAATTCCTAAAATTTTGAATATATATATTATCTTCAAGGAAGAGTATAAGCACAAAATTTCAAAATTCTAAACAATTAAAAAAGAGTAACGAAATTCCAGAGGTGCAAATAAATTTGTAATAAGATAAAAGTGTTCAAAAAAGTTATGAAAGAGCGCAAGTGTGATAAATTATTTTTTTCTGATATTTTTGGAAGTGAATATGAAATGTTTTAAAACTTTTGGTCTATTTGGTTCATTTAGTTTAATATGATTCAATATCGAAACCAGAACCAGAATTGGCTATACTGCCAAAAATGTATTGAAGAAAGTTTTAACAATTTCTACATCATCTACAGCTTTCAAACTTTAATCAAATATCTAAACATTGTTTTCTTCGTTTTAAAAGTACTGGAGATATTTTTAGCCATGCTTGGAAAAAAAATGTATAGGGAAGAATGAAAAAACAAAAAAGGCATGAAACGTCCACTACCCTGACAAATTATAGATAGTTGTTATTAGATGATAAATTATAGATAGATTATAGATAGATCTTATTAAATAATAAATTATAGATATATATTAGACAATAAATTAAAGATAGATTATAGATAGATGTTATTTAATGACAATTTAGTTTTATTTTTATTTCATTATTTTATTACCATTTAGAACATGATCCCGTTTGCGTTAGGAGGTTTTGAGTAATTAAAGTCAACAAATAATTGAAGCTCGACATCGCGCAGGCAATGAATAAATCATAAATGAACATATTCAGCAACATATTTTAACAGTATTAGTTTTATTTTATTTTGGAGTCGGCTTTCACATTATAGCTTTTGAATTATCTATCGTCTACTGATGTAGTTTTTCAATTGGAAATCCCAGTGTTATTGCCTAAGTCGTCACAATTTGTTTCGTTTTTTGTTTTTTTAATAAATCAAAGAAGTTGAAATATTGTTTTTTCAATCGATAAAGATTGGTGGTTCAAGGATCATTTCAACTAACTAAAACAAGTTATTAGAAAATAATGCATATATTTGGCGATTTATTGCCAACTTAAGTTACAACTTGATTTCCCAGCAATACATTCTCAGAATAATTAGCCGGTTTAATTTTGTTAATGGCTTAAATTATTAAAGAAATAATAACTTCAGAATAATAGTTTTCTCAAATGATAATCCGAAATTTGCTATAGTATATTTCATTTTTATCTTCTTTTCTTTTCTTTACTTATTTTTTCATATCTTAAATATCAAATGAGAATTGCATGTATATCTCTCCATGTAACGATCCCTCATATAAAATTCCAGTGACAAAAGAAATCGGCGTGTTCCTCGAAACAATCCTGATCAGAAAATGCCAGATCTGAGGAGAAAAAAAAATGTTGAGTCGATAAGAAGCAATAGAGATTAAGCCGACCCCGGCCATTCCCATCCCTGACTGTGTCCTTCCCGCCGATCATTTGGGGGGGGGGATGAATACAGAGCTTGAAAATGTCCTCATCTTCTACGTTGGCCAAATCTCCTATTCTCTTTAATTTTTTTTTCTCTCTCTTTTCTGCCTTCACTTCTTTTCCTTCGTCGTGGCCGGAGGGGGCGGGCGAGCGGGTGCGACTTGGCTTCCGTTCGTTAGAAGGCCTGAATGGCGGCAAAGTTTTGCGTCCGGCGTGTTGTTGCCATGGTTACGGGAAGGAGAAGGAGGGGGGGGAGGATGGAGTGCCAAAGCCACAACAGATGCTGCCGCTTCTTTATCAATCTCCTTGCTTGGAGGATAGAAGAGAGGTGGCTGATTGCGGGGGTGTGGGGGGATGAAGAGAGTGTTTGCAACGCCCCCCCTTCTCTGCCCTTCTGATAAGCCTCCTTCATCAATTTAAAATCTTTCTCTCCCCCTCGCCTCGCTCCCCCCCCACAAAACCTCTTCCGGGTGACCCCAGCGTTTATATACTTAGGTATGGGTGAAATATTAGCTACGAGTTTGGCGCCTAATTTTTTGGTGACGCTTTCATATATATAAATGCATTGAGAAATATTTTTTAAAACTGTCGCCGATTCGTTTTCCGTGAATTTGAACGTTATTTGAGAAGCAACTCGACGGAAAAAAATAAATTATCTTTCGGATGTATGAGCTGTGTGCTAATTTGTTAGAGGCACTGCCCAGATGTCTGTTTTGAAATTCTCAATAAAATCTTCAGATGAATTTTTCTAAACATATTTTACTAGAGTATTTTATACATAATCATGAAAACTACTGTTACTAATCATTTTTATGTCTGCTTCCTTCCTTAGGTGTAGAGTGTCTTCCTAGTGTTCTGGGCGTCCCGGGTTCGAATCCCGGTTCAGGCGCGGTTGTTATTATGTGTTCTATCTGAGAGTAGTGTGAATGAGTCCCCTAGGAAAAAGGGGTTGTGCAAGCGAATGTGAAGAATGAAGCAGCGGAATCGTACTCTTGGTCCTAGTTGGCGCTACTGAGCAACAAGGGACAATCATTTTGGCTTAAATAGCTAACATGTCCGTCGGCGGGCTTGTAAAAGTGCCATTGGTAACAACAACAATAATTTTTATGATTAAATTAATTGTCTTGGATATTACAATACGGATATGAGATATTTTTCAGTAGATAAATGCTTCATTTTGGAAAGATAGAATAGTCTTTTAAAGATTTTTTAAAAGATGCCACATATCTGTCATTTGCAAATTTCATCATTAATTCGGTAGCGAAGTGATAAAAAACATAAATTGTCTTACAGACGCATATGTCTCGTAGTTTTGTACAATGTTTTGAGGATGAGGGTTGTCACGTCTCTAACCACCGTGGAGTTGTTCTGTCTGTCCTTAAAAGGACGTGAAGTGAAGAGTAGAGGAATAGCTGTGCGGGAGTGGAAGGTCATGATGTTTATGAAGGAGTCTGGAAGCGGAGAGTGCGCGTCATTTGTAGGAATTCAGAGGAGGACTCAGAATATTGCTGTCTGGCCTGTGCAGTTATTACAAAGGTATTTCGTGGAGTTGCTTTCCTTCTGTAAATTGCCACTTTACACCAATGAGAGAAATTAAATGTGCCAATATGGAGGTGATTAAATGAAATTGTGTCGAATTTCGAAATGCTAATAAGTTTTTAAAAAGTGCTAATGTATTGTAATAATTTACGTCTACACATTTCAGTAACTTTAAGTCAATTTGGTTTTGTACCAAATTTCAAAATACCAATAAATTTTTAAAAAGTATTTTATAATAATTTACATTTACACATTTTAGTAATTTTAAGTCAATTTGATTTTTTTAAAAAGGTAACAGTATTCTGATATCTTAGATAATATTAATTAAAAACAGAGGCATCTTTGAATATGTCGGGACTTAGATGTTTGTGATTCCCGTGAATAGTTTATATGAATAATAGTTATTACTATAGAGAACTTAAAACCTTTATAATTGGAGAAATAGGATAAAGACTATTACTCTTATGCAGTGCTCGAGCCGTGGTAACTTGATGGTAAGATCTCAGTTTCAGAACAATGTTCAGACTGAAGACTCTATTCCACCAAGGAACCCCTATGCAAGTGGGTCTGGTGCACTTTCAATCCTTCGCAGCCAAACGTCCTCCTGATGCTGTGACGAGTAAGATGGAAGAGGGTTTACTCTCCTTAGGTAACGTCCTCGTAATCTGTCCTCGACTCAAAACGACGAGGTCTGTCCCCAAATGGTCCTGGTGTTACTTTAAAATGGGACGATAATATAACTGAACTTATCTAAAATAACCAACGAACCACCTAAATTTATCAAGTCCTTCGAAAATAAAGTTGAAAGAATTCATGGTGCCATAAAGGGGTAGTTTCATTGCGTTAAGATTTCAGTATTGAAGATTCTAAATTGCAATTTTTTTCAGATTGAAGATGGACTGAGAGGATTTCCTGTTAAAACTTTTCATTGACAACAACGTATCCTTTGCTAGTCACACTCCATTCGGCCTCAAATTGTTGCTAACGTTGCCCTTAGATTCCAGAATTAAAACTTCGAAATGGTCAAATATTGAAACTTTAGAGACGCATTGATTTATTTCAAATTGCTGTCGATTTTATGATGCCGAGAACAGGATTCGATCTGACCTTTTCATCTTCCATAGCCTGGTTTCCTACGGCTTGAAGCCATAATACTTAAGGTATACGTACACATAAAATTTTTTTTTACTTTAAAAATCCCATTTTTTTACAGTAGGTCATTAATATACGCTTAAACTCATTTCAGTGAGAAAAAAAAAACATATTACACTAATCATTAATTAATTAATTAATATTTGATGAGACAATTAGCTTATATTTTGAAACAAGGTAAATTCAAATTGATACAGACAAAATTCTGGTTGAAACTGATGCCTAATATTAACCTTCATGTTTTCTGCTTTAATCGAATTATAAAAATAGATAGATTTTTTTAACATTTTTTTCATAACTATGAATAAAAAAAGCGAGATTTTTTTCTTTAACTTTAACTTTTAAACAGCTATTAAAAATTTATTTCTATAAAAGTAATTTTGATAGTATCATTAAACGTTCCCTGTTTAATACAGATTAATTCGCTGAATAAATAATTGTATTTGGTTCATTTGTTGTAAAGTTATGATTTTTTGAATGAAGCAACACAGTGGAAAAATGTCATTCTTCATAAAAAGAGTTTAAAAGAAACCGGAACTAGAGTTTTTAGTGAATATGCCTCAAGAAAAAACCTTACAACACGAGAAATATTTCGAATGTTGACATCAACTTGGTATCGTTTAAAAGCTAAAGGATCAGAGAACATTTTAAAGTAATAAAAAAATATTCGGTACTAGGAATGATTTTCGAAGTTTGAAGTGTATACATACATTTTATTATTATAGAAAATTTATTATTATTATAGAAAATATATTTATTATTATTATAGAAAACCTCGCATAGGAACATTTATTCATTTAGATGCGTTTATCATTGATTATACTTGCGCTTTAAAAACTTACTTACCTTTAAAGATCAAATGGAGAGAAGAAAAGGCCATATCTTCCCTAAGTATATCAAGTGTGTTTATTTTAAATTTAAAAACTTTGTTAGAAATCTAGTGTATCTATCAGCATTTAATTAATTCTCTAAATTCCTTGTAAAGTGAGAAAGAAATAATGAAGGAAAGAAAAAAAAATTGGCTGGCATTCTTTCTTCTAATATTAAATTTTCCGCTTTTGACAGTATTTTTGCAGATGTTTGAATATAAAAGAATATGAATGTAATAATATATTTTTTATAATATAGTAGCAAACAATGATCATGTTATAAAGATTAAATACTTTTTAAATCAATAAATTATTTTGTCTAAAAATATTGGAGCAGTAGCAAAAATGCTAAAAATGAAAAATGTAGGATTTTTAAAATCTGAATATCGCTTTTATAAATTTTGTAATTCAAGAAATTATCAAAATTTCAAAGTAAAAATATTATTTAAAATATAAAAATAGGTGACCATAGGTGTTTTTTAGAGTGTTGTAACTTATGAAACTTTACAAGCCCAGTGCCAGTTATCCATCAGTGATTTAAGCCAAGTCAGCATCTCAGTAGCTCCAACTAGAGCCAAGAGTACGGCTTTGCTCCTTCATTTGTCACAACCCTTTTTACGGGCGGGACTCCATTCCTGCATTTTCCTTCACAGATTGTCATTTAGACCTGGATCAGAGAACGATCACCTCTGAACCAGTACTCCAGTGGTGTTACTCTCGACATTTAGGACTTTGTATTCATACGTGCGCCAAGCACCACAATTCATGGAGGGTCTTTGGCTGATGGGGTTCGAACTCGCATCCTAAGGAATGCGAGTCCAATGGTCTGCCAACCAGGCTATAACGATCCAATTTTTTTTATAGTAAATTTATTCTAGAAAAATTCGAAAATGTTTTATAAACCACAGTTTAATGAAGCCCTAAATTCATGTTATTTAAAATAAGGATTGAACAATTAAGACTTTCTAATAAAACGAATTATCTAAAAAAAGGCTTTAAAATATATTTGTGAAAATACAAAGAGGAGACGATGTGAAAATAAATTAAAGAAAAAAATGTTGCACTTTCATCGTAGTAGCTTTTGTCGCAATAAGTTCCTCTACCAAACGAGTGCACTTATTGAGGTGATCTGCCATGAGAAAAAATCATATTTGTCGTCTGCTGAAAGTTAATTAGAAAATGGAGTTGAAAAAGAAAATGGCTTCAGTTATTTATTATCTTTCACTAATAACGGGATTAATTTCGTTAACAAAGAGAACAATGGAATCTAAAACACACGGAGCACAATTAAGAGGCAGAATTAAAGAGAAACAAAGGCATATATAAACGAAGTTGCATTAAAGCTATTAACTAAAAGGCAATTTCAGGTTCGATTTCGTTGCACGGTTTCGTGAGTTAATTTTATAAATTTAAAGGAAATTACAAAATAAGTAATTATTTTACCAAGAAATATAACAAATATTGATATTAATTAAAAGTTTTGCATAATATATTTTTCTCGTCAGGTTTAAGGCTGTTTTAGCTTAGATGTCAGAGGATCTTGTTAATTTAACTATAAATGCACTCAATTATTCCTAAAGATTTTTTTTATATTTCTAAAAAATCCTGTAATGAAAGGATATGTTAAGTGACTATTAACGCAAAAACGGTTTCATATAAGCTGTCTGAGAAAAACAATCATTATTTATTTAACAATCATTGTTTATTTTCATTTTTGACTTAATTTGAATCAGCGATAAAATATGTTTGATGCTATAACTTTTTTAATAATATATAACATCATTTTTTTAAAAATTGATCGATGTTTTAATTTATGTATAGCACATCAAATATATTAAATTATAATTTTAAAATTGCTTTCCACTTTTCAAGTTTTGATTGCTTCAAACATTTCAAAATTAAGGTAATATGTATATTACCTTATATTTATTTATTTATATTTTTTATAATATTATATTTTATTAATATTAAAAAT
>JAPMOQ010006428.1:358610-386884 GCA_026543055.1 Argiope trifasciata | reverse complement strand
GAATGAACATAAGAAAAAGGGGAAATATCAAAATTAATTAAAGTAATTAAATTAATAATAAAGTTTTTAATGTTATTTTTAGTATTACCTTTTTCCTATTAGAAGCACGTTCTTCGTATTCTTTCAAATACTGTTTGAAAAAATAATATCATCGGTAAATAAAGGGTTAAGTCATTCGTAGATTACAGATTTTATTACGCAAACATTTGCGTAAAATACAGGAGCATCTCAAATGTTCAATGAATTCTTAACTGAATCTAACTAACAGCTCATTCTCGAAATAGAATATGTCATTTTAATTAGACGGTAAAGAACTGAGCATTTAAAAAAATTGGGAAATATCTCAAACTCTATCGCTTGTTTTGAAAATGTAATAATTTAACCAATAATCTTCCATGTCGCGTCTAAAAGTGTACAATGTACGAGTGTATTAAACTTCTTATAGTTTACAAGTGCTTACAACAGAATCAGTGCTAAACTGGAGATAGTAAAAAGACAATTGACTGGTTTAAGAAATAATTTAATTCGAATATTTCTAATGGGGTAATGCTGTATGAAATAAATTCAAAAAGTAAATCTGTGTTCTTAACACTGAATGGCGTCATTGTTCTTCCAAATTGGGATTCTGCTCTTTTCAAGTTTCGAAGAAAAATTGCCTCTGAAAGATCAGAAACTGAATTTTTTAAAATATCAATAATCTCTGCGTGTGGAAAGCTGCATCCACCCCAGTGAGCGAACAAACAATTTTTGACCCAAACTTTAGCACTGCAATCGCGCCCCAAATATTTATTAAAAGAGCTTTCTATTCCAGCACATACCTTATCATACCACCCTGCTCACCCGACCCTAAAAAATAAAAAGGAACCCTTCTTAATCCTCCGGTCCAGATAAGTCAGTCACCCCTCGCGCAATCCTCTCGAGAGGGGTCAGACGAGAGAGAGAATCCAAACGACCTTTTTCATCCTCTCCCGAAAACGATCAGAAGTGAAGTATGCGTGCGAGCGGAATCGTTCCCTTGCAAATACTCCGCAATTAAGAAAGGAGTGAGGGCGAAGGAAGGAAAAAAAAGTAAGAAAATGATGCAAAGGGTTGGTAATCGTTAGGATGGAGGAAAGATTGGGGTGGAGAAGGGGGTGGCGGTGGGCAGGGAGGTGGGGGCTCTTGCGTTAGGAAATGAGCTTTCGTGCTTTGGGCCGGAGGATGGTTGATTGGCCCAACTGGAGAGGCGTGGCCGACTGTGACGTCATCATGATCGATGGCCTGTGTAGGATGGAATGTCACACTGATCTAACTCGCCCCCCCCCAGTCTCTCCTTTTCGGACACCCTCCCCCATCTGGACCTTCTTTCAATTTTTATATGAGTATATATAAAGTTAAGAAAGATAGATGGAGCATTCTACCAGTAGATACTGTTAGAAAATGCAAAAAAATTATTGTTTTGCTCCATAAATGGCGATAATTTTAGTGAGTTAATAAATATTAAAATAATCCCCTAAAACTTTTTCACTTTGGACATTCCAACTGTAAAATGACAAAAATGTTTTTTTAATTAATTGATTTATTTTCTTTCCTTGTAAGCAAATGGACTCTGACAAATGTTAATTTTATTGTATATCTTATTTTACATTCGAAACCCTTCGTTTTTACTCATAATAACAAGGGCAAAAATCATATCGAAAAGTATTAACAAAATGAACTATCATAATATTGAATGTTAAAATTACATTTCAGTGGGATGAATATATTACAGACATATTTTGTGTTTAAAAAACAAAATGACAAGTGTCTACCTATTATGACTGTCTCATACTTTAATGAATTTCTTTTTAATAATGGAAATTATTTTTGATTTAAACTTAATAAAATAATCAATCAGAAAAGTTTCATTTTTACTATAATCTAAAACTATTAGCTTGCTTAAAAATCTTAACAGGAGTATAAAAATGTAGGATATTTTTATACTCTAATTTTCTATTAACTTTTTTTTTAAATCTAAAGCCGAATTTTTTAACACCAATTTTTTTAATGATACTGTATCTTTATATGTCTGTCTATTGGTACTCTACAGATAAAACCGCATAATGTCCGGCTACCTTATTCAACCCGAATAAACTTTGTTGGGTGCAAATGTGCTGCACGAAATGGATTTTTTTTAATGTTAAGTTATCCAACTACGTTAAAAACATTGGTTTTTGACCACATTGAAAAAAAATTTTTCTTGTAGTTCTTACTTTCCTCTTTCCAAAACAGTTTATTTTTTCTGAGAAAAGGAAGGCCTGCCCTATCATCCAGACTCACATATTTTTAAGCAAAAATTTGTCTTCAATTTTCCTAAAATTTTCACTTTTATAAATGTTTACCACCTTAACATGACATAACAAAAACTAATAGAGGTATTTACATTAAAATCTCAGCATGTATTTTAAATAATATGGGCAATGAAATGAACCAAAAATTTGATTATCGGTGAAATATTTTTCGTTGATAGGTGTTTTTAGAAAAATTCGGTTGTAAATTTTTGGAAAAAAATGCATACATGCGTATATTTTAACCCCTAACTTTTTTGTATCTCCAAATTTAAGAAGATTTTCAAAATAATTACTTATAATTCATTGCAAAGAAAGTGAAAACAGTTTTATTGTTCTGACAAATTTCCACACGTGCTCTTCAGAATTAAGAGGTGAAAAATATTTTCTTCGGACTTTCGTTCAAAAACATATTCTTTTTTCATTCTCAAAGCTTATTTATTGTTATTAAACAGATAATGTTTTTAGAATAGCCTTCTTTCGCTTCACTTTTTTAAGAGAAAATTGATTACAATGACTTCAAACATACCTGCAGTGTCCTGGTGAAGTCTCGGCTTCGGACTGGTGGGTTCAATACCCGATTCCAACGATGAATCGTATTGTAAGCGCGTCTATGTGCGTAAAACCCGTCGTGATCAACCGTTTTCCCGCTGGTGTGGCGTGGAAGTTTGGAGTGAGGTGGTGGTGTCAGTTCGGGTGTCTTCTTCATCATTTGGCCCCGTTCAAAAACCTGGGGTCCATCCCAAAATAGCCCTAGTGTTACTTTAAAAAGGGGCGTTAACATAATTGGACTGAACTAACCAAATACAGATGCCATCAAATCAGAATATGGGGTTTAAGAATTGCCATGTCACGAAGATTCGGATCTAAGACAAATTTCGTCCTCTCTCTCTTTTTTATAGAGTTTTTTTTTATTTTTAAACTCTCTAGCAAAGTATATTTTGATGTGACAAAACGGCTCATTAGATTAATGCTTTTTTTTTTCTTGAAAATGTAAAAAATCTACATTTTATTCATTGAATAATATCGAAATGAAAGATGGCAATTGTCACTATTCTGATACGCGATCCAACATTTTTATATTTTCATTATTATTCTAAAATACTTGAAATCTAAAATATATTATATGCGAATTTTTCGTTTATATCATTATTATTAACTTTTCATTTATAACCTGAGTCAAGTACTAGAAGCTACGGTCTTTAAAATTGTTCTTATAAAGTAGATAGGCATTTCTGAAGATGTTGTCAAAAAATGGATAGTATTATGTGGTCCACAGCTAGAAGACATTATACCGAGTGCATGTAATTCAGTTTTTTAATAAAATATATTTGCGAAAAAACTAAACAAATAAATTAAATAAGTTGTTATAAAAACATACAATATATATAAAAATCCATACTTCGTAAAAAATTGT
This sequence comes from Argiope trifasciata, assembly GCA_026543055.1. Classification (NCBI taxonomy): domain Eukaryota; kingdom Metazoa; phylum Arthropoda; class Arachnida; order Araneae; family Araneidae; genus Argiope; species Argiope trifasciata. The sequence continues at coordinate 383,161 of JAPMOQ010006428.1, read as the reverse complement.
CGCAAAGAAAGGTTTTATTCATGTACATTTTTATGCTAATTAATTTCGCAACGCAATCTTGAGATGATGTCTAAGGATTTGTAAAACTTTCACTTAAATTACTTCAGTTTCTTACGAAAGAAGTTTTGATATTGCATTGTTTTTAGAGTTTGATTTTACTGTTCTTCATACTCCTTATTATCCTTATTTAGATAACACTATATAAAACAACGCGCAAATTATATTCGCTTGCCAAGCTCCCTTTCATGACTTTCATTCGTTGTCATATGATGTTCTTCCATGATTAATAGACATACATCTGTAACTGTATTATAATTATATGACGGCAATTCAACTTTGCTTCTATAAAAGACTCTTTATATACAACTTCCTGTATCACTTACACAAGAAAATTATTTACATCTTCCTCCATTTAAATGACTTGAGTAAGAATAGGAAATATTTATTCTTACTTTAGTGCACTATCTATTAATCTACCTTTAATGTTTGATGGTATCTTGATAAGCCAGAAACAGCCATTAAACATTGATGAAGCCCTTTCGTCTAGCGGATATGTTGGGCGGCTGCAAATGGTAAGGTCGTGAGTTCGATACTTGGAGGAATTCAGCCTCCACATTGGCGCGACTCCTCAATACCACCCGCCACGTTGGTGAACTCGAACAATGAGCACGCTCTTCGCTAACCATAGCGCTTAGTGCTACCCAAAGTCGTCATACTCACTTTGCGCAGCAGCAGCCTCTCACACGCTCGCCATAACACTTGGCTCTATAAATCGTTCTTCTCTCTGGGGACTCACTGGTAGTGGTGGTGGGGGTATTTTGGAGGTATCGGGACAAACCAGTAACAGCCACTAAACTTTGGTGATCACTTTTGTCTACCCTTGTTTATATATTGTTTTTGTTGATATGCTACGCGATCGCAAATCTTAAGGCCACGAGTACGATCCTTGGCAGGATTCAATCGCCGCATGGGCACGGCACCCCAATACCAGCCGCCACATTGGTGATCTGGAGCAATGAGCACGCTCTTCGCTTGCCATAACGTTTGGTGCTATAAAATCTGACTCCAGATCAGAAGATTGCGCGCTCATATTACGTCCGAGGTCACGGATATGGCGGGTTGTATTGTGGTATCCCGCCAATACGGAGGTTGAATTTCGCCAAGGATCGAACTCTCGACCTCACCATTTGCAGTAACGTAACATATCTGCTGAAAAACTGATTCCCAATGTTTAGCGGCTGTTTCTGACTTATTAAGATACCGACACAAATGTATAAAATAAATTTTTAGGTACTTATTTTTTTATAATTTGAAAAAAGTTATTTATGACTTTTACTTGAAAAGTAACATTATCGAAACTAATGGACTCTGAGCCTTTATATAAAACTAATGACTGTTTAAAATGAATATGCAACTGCTAAAGAAGTCATGCAAATTTCTTCACTACCGCGGCCGTTAGAAACCAAACAGCTGGTTTCAGTTGAGTCGATATATCTTGCATTTATCACTAAACAAATGAATTTCAGCCTGGGTTTCTTGAGTGAATGTTATGTGTATGCTTGTTCTCTACCTCTCCTATAAGTTTGTACCATGAGTTCAAAATTGCCTTGTACACGGCACTTAGCTCAACAAGATACAATTCGAAAATCGAGACACAGGAAGGAAGAAATGTTTGTCAATGAATATTACCCGCAGCAGAAAAATCCAGCCTAATTGCCTCTCCTAAAGCGTTCATCTGCTCGAAATCTACCCCCCCCCCTCCAACACTTCGAAGGGAGGAATTCGAAAAAGCCCGGTTATCTGGAGATTTTCAATTCGAACGCCTCTTTCTGCTCGGACCCTCTAATGCCCCGCATAAATTGCGCCTTATCTGAATGATCAGTTGCACAAACGCAGTTAGCAATGCTTGCCCACATTACGAATGCCGGGGAGGCATCGAACAAAATAAATGGAATGTTCGCCTCTACTTCGCCTGATTAGGAACTTCGATCCGAGATCTATCTCCCTGCATTGTGGAAGGGAGATTAATACGGAATAAGTTTCCCCCCCCTCCCCAGCCCGCTGTTTTTCCTCTGAGGGATTTATGCCCCTGTCGAGGGGAGGGGGCTGTGTTTAGTTACGGTAACCAGAATGAGATAAAAATGGGTAATATCTGCTGATTAGGAAGTGGTTATGCGAGATGGGGGGGGGAGACGATTAATGAGATGTGAGGTGTGTGTTTGAGGGGAATGAGACTTTACTTTTGATTCAGATATGTTAGAATGAAGAAAAAAAGCTTATGTAATAAGCCAAATGTTATGTAATGCTATATGTTTATGTAATAAACCAAACAAAGTGATACGAAATTATGTATTTCAGTTTCCAGGTTCCTATGTGGAGATGGAGGAATTAAAGTATCCGATAACGTTCGAAGGAAATTTATTTTGAAAAATTTGACGATTCAAAAACTCTTTAAAAATATTTTTTGATGCATTGTCAATTATAAAAAATATCATAAATACAACAAAATTATTTGAAAATATTATATGTTTTGAGAAATAGAAAAATTCGTAATAAATTTTGATGAAATTTAATCAAAGCGGTTTACAATCTACACAAAATGGTAATGCAGCAATCCTATTTTTCTTTGTACACAAGTTATAGAATATAATATTAAATCAAATAAACCAAAATCTAAGAAACATTTTGAGATGCAAAGAAGTTATGGGTAAAAATAAACGTATATATGCATCCTTTTTTATAAATTTTCAACTTAATTTTTCTAAAAATATGTATAAATGAAAAATATTTCATCAACTATCAAACTTTTCGTTCATTTCATATCTCATATTAGTTAAAACACAAGCTGAAATTTTAATGTAAACATTTCGATTAGTTTTTAAGAAATATCAAGTTAATGGTGGAGAATTTTTTATTCATCCACTTAAGTTCAAATAATTTTTTTATCCTTGTTATGAATGACATTCGATGCTAATACAATTTTCTCTTTTCAAATATTAATTAATTTTCTAGTAATTTCTATTTGATCGCCAAAGTCACAAAATTCGTCGCCAACGGTCTCCAAGCACTGAGATTACTTGAAGCGTCAGCTAATCATACATAGCATAAGATAGGTGGAAATAATATAAGAAAATAAGTAGGAATTGAATTAAATAGATGTTTTATATATTACTCGCTTATTTAAAGATTATTCTTACTTCCGTAATTATATTTTATCATAGTCAATATTTCTATCTTATAATCTGAAATTTTGTTATGTCGATGTGCTATAAAAGACATATTATCCTCATTAATTCAAAACCTAATCATTAGTTAATCGATTCATTTTAATGAGACTTTTGACTGTAAGGAATCTCCACATGGTAGTGGGTACAAAAAAAAGGTATGTGTACTAAAATTATAGAAAGTGCTAAATAAAAAAAGTAAACGATTTGGCCAACAGTTTTGTTGTCCCTCAGCTCAGATTTTCAAAAATTGAAAATCTTTAAAATGGGTCCAGAATGGAATGCTTTACTGGATCATTTAAGATTGCAGGCACTTATCACAGAATGAAAGACAGAAGGTATATTAATTCCGTTTAGAATAATAAACGGCCATCAGCTTTTTGATTATAGATAAACAGCAATCAGAAATAGTTTCTTAAAACCGGTATTTTTCATATCAAAATGGAGAAATAGTCCCAGAGTGCATTGAAATCCGTAGCCTATTTCGACTGTCCGCAGAATGACGCCCTCTCGCTGTTCTCTTGACTAGATCCATGAAAATTCCATACTGATTTGCCGGATTCTGTTTCAGATGAGGGTTGCAGGATGCAAAATTATTTATCACTAAGGATGCTCACGTTTCAAAATGGAATTGGCCCAAAATTTGTTGGTATAAAGCTGACTCGGCCGGCAGGCTTAGTAATGGAAGAGTTAACTTCTTTTTGTAACGATAAGTTTGATCATCACATCATCATTAGAAAAAAAGACGATAAGAAGTATGAAACGATTGTATGAGATTGTCATGTCTCTAACCCCCATGGGGCAGTTCTGTCTGTCCTGAAAAGGATGTGAAGGGACGAGGAGAGGAACAGATGCGCGTGGTGGAAGGCCATGATGTTTATGAAGGAGTCTGGACTGCGCGTCATTTGTAGGAGTTCAGCGGAGAGCTCTGAGTATTTCAGACTGGCATGCACCGTGTTTACAGAAATAATGAGTGGCGCGCTGTGCTGGTTAAGAGGGATACTCAAAAATAATGAGGAAAAATATGCAGATGTGGTATTCATATCATTCTTACGGAAAATGTAGAATTAAACATTTCTTTAATTATCTCAGAACTTGAAATCATATTTATTATAAGAATAGTTTTAAAACAAAGTATGGAACTAAGGTTATTTTTATTGTTATTTCATATATTGATATCAAAATTTTATTAATCCCTTGACCTATGAATTTACTTAATTTCCTAGTTCGATTAATCATCCTATTTGAGAAATTGATTTTTATCTTATTTTCTATTATAATATAGATGCTCTTGAAATGTTCAAACGTCTTTAAATCCTTTTTGCATTTTACAGTACTTAATACTTTCGCTTGGTTGTGAATTTAAAATGAAAAATTCAGTCATTCGATGCGCGACTATCATTGTTGTGGAAAGGGTTAAATGCCATTGCCATTGAACGCAACAATATTTATAGACTTTATACTGTATTTAAATTCCAGGAAGCAAAAGATTTTGGCAACAAGGTACATTGTAGGATCGGTATTTACCACATCTGTTCATTATTTTTGGAATTGCTGGTGCAGAATAAGACCGGGTTTATCAAAAGTTTTGGCAGGATTTTTTTATTAAATAAAAAAAAATTGAAATTTTTATTTAATCAAAAAATCAAATAATTTTTAACTTTCATAGCTTTTAATGTTACGCTTAGTTCTTTTAGTGTTATGTTTTTTAGTTAGTTATGAAAGTTAACTTTTAATGTTAACTTTCATAACTAACTAAATAATTCCCAACTTTTTCTTCGAAAATGGTGAAACATCGCATTAAATAATAACCACTTTGAACTTAAAAATTTATTTTAAAAAATAACTATTCAGTGACGTCGGTTTATTTTCCCACCATTTTTTTCTCTAATATCCTTGAATTTAAAAAGTCATCTTTGAGTATATGTCAGGAAGCAATACCTTTTGTTATATTTCCCTTAAGTATTCAACAATATAAAGTATTTAAAGTATTAAAATAAACAATAAAAATATTAACCACTTGATTTACGAATTTACTTTACTTTCTAATCAAATGACGAATTTAATGGCTTCCTAACTGGAATATGTACTATTATTTTAATTCCTTTAGTAAAAATACTTTTCGTTTGATTGCATATTAAAAATTAAAAATTCAACCATTCGACGTGCGTCTACGTCATTGTATGCGACGTAGTTAAAGAATAAAGTACTTAACAATACTTTCGTTAATATAATTTGCACTCAGGTTTCAACGATCTTCATTATTATGTTTTTTGTATAGTTATTATTATTGCCAAGTAATTACGAGAATATATATTTGTTTGAAAGTGAGACGAGCCAAGTCTAAGCAATACGCATGCTTCCTTCTTTTGGTTCAGAAATTTGATTTATCTTTGAATTTTTTATTTGTCCGCCCACGTTTATGACATCGAGAGACTTACCTTTGCATTTGAAGAAGAATAACCGAAATCGAAGTGCTTCGAATTTTGCTGATTCCACAAAAGGGAAGAGGAAATTGTTTTTTAAGAGAATTGAGACTATCATAGGATTGTTTTTAAAACTTTTAAGAAATATTGAAAACTGGCACTCAAAATTTTATTCAGTTATTGTTACAACATTTTCGCAGAGAGAGGGTAGTAAAATAAAGTAGAGAGATCATATATATCTGTATAAATAAAAATTAATGCTTGTATATTTGTTTCTTATGCTCTGCCGTACCGCAAATCGGATCGCGATAAAGCTTGGACTACTTATTACTTGCACAAGCGAGAAGGTTATAGGCATAATAAAATTATGTAATTTATTAAAAAAATATTTCCAATCTATTTACCGCATTTATTAACCAAGGATTGTTGTTCAAAATGACACGACAAGTAAACACAACAGATTCAGAAAAGATACTAAATTCAAGATAAAAGTTAATATTTCGTAGCTATTATGCGTAAATGCTATATGAGTCGTTCTCTGAGGTAACAATCTTATTAGAGAATGTGCGAGAAAGTTTTAAGGGAGCCAATCATATAAGAGTGAAACTTTAATTAAAAATTTAAAAAGCGTTTCATGCAGTGTCTTCCAGAAATATTCGAGTACAAAAACTTTTGCATTATTTTAAATTAACAACAAATGTATGGCATAAATATATAAATTTAAAATAATAATATTTGAATTACATTTTCTAACATTAAACTTGACAATTCTGAATGAATATTAACCGAATTTAATATTCAAAAAATATCACGAAAGATACAAAAAGTAGTTTCTTTCCTTACAATTCTCAAAGAGCACCAAGCATTACAATTCGAAAATAATACATAAATTTATTACGCAAAAATAGATTTTTGTTCGTTCGTATTTTATGCGCTGCCTTACTATTCAACCAATTTCTATGCAACTAGGTCAACTCATTGCTTGTACCTGCCTGAATCTTATAGGCAGAGTACAGTTATCGTATATGTCATATAAAAATAAAATTTCGTTTGTCCGTATTCTATGAGCTGCTGTACTATTCAACCGATTGCGATGAAACTTGGTAAAACCTATTGCATGCATTTCCAAGAAGGTTATATATTAAAACTGGTGATTGACAAAAGTCAAACATCCCATCGGAATTAATCGCACATACATCAAACAAAATAACATTATGATTGATGTCAGTGAATGTGAGGGAAATGAAATCAAAAATACCTTGTGAAAATGCTAATTTTTTTTTTCCTAAATGAATAGTCTTCCACACAAGATGTTGTCATTCAGCGTGCTCACTATTTTGTCTGCAGCAAACAGCACTTAGTATTCAGGCTTAATCTCACACATACTAAATAAAATTTCTGTCGATTCAACTCAAAGTAAGTTATATATAATGGAAACTTTCAATTGCAACAATAAATTTGCTGATTATTAAGTGAATTTACAAATGATATTTCAATTATAGAAATGGGTATCGTGTTGATTGCTTCGACAAAAACGTTCCAAACGTTCGTCACTTTATTAAACAGCGCCACATCTAGAAATGAGCCAAATCGAGTTTCATAAACAAATGAGAAATGAGTACTAGATGACCACCAGAAAAGCCAATGACTTCAAGTGTGCGGACTGAAACTAAAAAATCCATGCTTTTCACATACCCAGTTGTATGCGGAATGCTACAAGAAATTTCTTTCTTTCTGCTGAAGACGGAAAAGAAAAAACATTGCCTATCCTAAAGTTCTTGAATAATAAAGTTTAAAAAAAGAGAATAAGTACTATTTAGGCTTCTTTATACATCATTCAATATAAATGAATATTTTCATTGCCGACAAGAAAATAAATATCATTATTTCTATCATTCCTCATTAAACAAGAAAGTTATTTTAAATTTCAACGATATTTCCAAAATTATTTCTACTGCTGCAGTTTAATGCTTTAAAAAAAGGACGCTTATATTACGGCACAATTAAGCAACAACGATTGCGAATTTTAAGAAAATACTGAAAAAGACGAATAATTTCAGAAGAAGTTTTTGGAATTTGGTGGAAAAACCCCAAACTTTCATAATCATAAATAATGGTACTTCACAACATATTTGTTGACATAATTACAAAGTTTCTTAGAAACTACTTAATTATTATTATTTTATAATATCAGATGTAAATACAGATTGTTCTTCACAAAGAATTAAGAACATTGTTGTGTGAATAAGAGAAGTAATGTTTCAAACTAAGACCCTGGATATTCTATAATGTAATTATGTTTTATTCAAAACAGTAACCAAACTTAATAAAAAAAAAAGTTTTATGAAAATTATGATGATGTAAAAAATTTAGTTGAAACAAAAAAAAATTTTAATAAATTTACAATTTTTTAATTATTTTTCCATTTTAAATATTTTCGAACTTTCTATCTGTTCAACCTTTTAAATTTATTCTCAGAAGAAACGAAATATTTCCAATTAAAGCCTAATATAAAAACCGCTTCCTTCTCCAAGAAACAAAATACTTTCCTCGTCGCACCTACTATTAACGGCCCGTTTTATCAAAGCACTTCATTACACATCCAATACGACACTCACAAAAAACTCACACAGCAAGCAGAAATATATTAGTAATTCCTTTTTTTAATAGGAGTCGAACTAGAACAGTGAGCGAGCAGTTACTCATAACACGGGTGGGGTGAGGGAGGAGGGCATCTAAAGTGCGACCGAAATCGATTGCAGCCCCTAAATCTGTTCAAAGCTCGGTCCTACTTCCCTTCGAACGGATGCTGCTGGCGGCGTTCCCTTGAGTTGTCCTACCATCCCTCTCTCTCATTCTGCCCCTCTCTCCATCCTTCTCTCGCTCCTCCGGCGGTGGGGGGGCGGGGTGGCCAGATGAGGTGAGCCGATAATTACCGTTCTGACAGTACCGGCCATTTATCATTCTGCGCTGTCACGAGCGCCATCTACCCGCTGTTCGGATCACCAATTTCTATTCGCCCGCCTTGCTTAAAAGCGCGGGAATATCTCAATATAATCGCCTCCAATATTAATGTGTCTTAAAACATCTTTTTTTGTGCGTGTGTTTCAAGCGGTTGCAGGAGTGTTTTTTATTTATTTCTTATTATTATTACTTGGCGAGTCTTTCTTTTTTCCGGATTTTGTTATTATTCACATTACTTGGTGGCATTTTTATGTGAGAAATTTACTTTAAAAGATGTATGCTAATCTGATATCCTCCGGAGACACGTTTAGCGAATGGTTTTTCCTCGTACTTTTAGATGGAAATACATATTTTCGAATTTAGAAAGCGAGAAGGGATGGTTTTGAGGGGGAAAAAAATAAGTATATTCGTAGATTGTTATTAAGAGAGGCTTAAATCAAATCATGTTTTGCGGTTAATTAATTTAGAAAAGGGATTATTATTATTGTGCATTTTTTTCCTTAATGATACAAACACGCATGTGACGCCTACAGTCATTAGCCTTCTTTCGTAATTCGTGGAAAAAAACGAAGTTCCCGACTTAAGTAAAAAGCTATTTGCTATTCCGCAGGGAGATCCAAAAGTCATTTGAGAAGTCATGTGGTTGCATGATAATTGCGTTTCACAAGTGGTTTTCAATTAGAGGAATGAAAAGTTTTTGCTTGTATAGCGGGCCGCTTCACCGCAACTTGCTTAAGTAGCGCAGGCAAAAATAAATAAATTTTATTTCAGCTTTGAAGAAACGGAGGATTTTTGTTTGGTTGTTTATCAATAATGACATTCGAAAATAAGATACTTTTTTATGAAGATGCCCAGGCTACTCTAAAATTCGGAAGCTCTATACATTCAGTATTAATTAAGAAGTTTTCGTGGAATTTTTAATTGAAGAAATAAGTTTTTTCCCCTGATTTATTCCAATCTATATTAAATAGCTCCAAGTTTAAAACAGCAGATAGCGTTTTTAATTCAAACAATGTTGCCAAGTAGAAAAATAATTTAATCTCCAGATTTTTTAAAATAAGAATTCGAGCCAAAAAGAATTTTATTTAAAGTTAAATATTATTTATTGTTAAAAGTAAAAAGAATGTGAAAACCATAATTTGTAAAACTCTATGTTAAAGAGATTAAAAGAATCTACCTGAACGCGATTCAAATACTGTTTGATATATTTCAATATTTTTTTTCTTTTTGCACCACAGGAACTTGCAAAAAGTTTTTCTAATTAAGAAAACTCAATGTGCATTTTAGAAAGTATAGCAATAGAATCTGTTCATTAATGGAATGCAATATTTATCGTCCCTGCCTTCTTTTTCTTTGAATTTAAAAGTATTTCACTCTTGATGTTTCAGTCTGTGTTCATGGGCAAGTTAATCGGCCGCGTCTCTTCCCACGAGGAATCCCTTCCCGGGGAGGTGAAATTTTAGGACTTAACTGGGGAAGGCGGGCTTTTATTTCGACTCAAATTTTCTAATGGATGCAATAGTATGAAAAACTTCCAATATATTTTGCAGACATTTTCCTTGATATATAGATATGTTTCAGAACATTTTCAAAATATCTTATCATTGAAAGAAAGAAAATGCGCTGGAATATGCATTTTCTTCTCTAATTGCATGTTATAACAAATAATATTTTTGGAAAAACACATTACTTTATACTTTTTAAATCATTTATCTTTCCAATATACAAAGATATAGAAAATAATATAATGTAAAATTCAACAATAATTTGAAAAACAAAAACAAATACAATAGGTAAAATTGGCTCTTTTTTATCGATCGGCTTATGTGACTTTCATATTACGGTTTTCGAGAGCATTTTAAACATACAGGTTAAGAACCAGTATAAAAGTAAACCTATAAATTCTGTGTATATTGCTCTTGGTATATTAATATATTTTATAAGTTTTTCAAAATACATTATAGCTAGAAAAATTATGTTTGAACAGGCATATCAGAATTAGTTGATTGCGAACTTTCATCGAAAAACTCTTCTGTACAATGATCCTTATCATTAAAATCAGTTTCTGCTTCATATAAAAGCCTCTGGAGCACTGCTTCATAATTGGATCAGTTAACTGGATGATATTTCGGGGTCCAAGTTTTAGAGCCATCTACTAAACCTTGTTTATTACTGAGACTCTAGTTGGGAGTGTGGTCTTAGAGACCACGCTCAAAGAAATAACTGATATATTTTTAAAAGTATTCGCTGAAACCGGTTGAAAAAGTACGCGAATATAGAAAGTCACGAAAATAGAACCTAAAGTATCAATCCATTCATTTAAGCTAAAAACAGAAGAGGGGTGATCGAAAGTCCATCACTAGCAGTCTCACAGATCACACGTCCTCAGTTAAGGGTTAAGGGTATCATTGCTCAGACAGTCTTAATTTTCAGCAAAACTTTTTTTGAGAAATCAAAGAAAGGCAGATCAATAATTCGATCCACAAGGAAAGAATGAAAAAGATGAAAAACACCTAAAAGTTAAAAATATTTTGGAATATTTATTTCCTTTCTCCAGTGGGAAAGAATTGTTACTCAATAGTTAAAATATGTGAAATTTATAATTGACTCTAATCAGTGAATACAGATTATTACATTCAAAATATAATTTATAGGTAATTCTTGAAAGTAAAGATATTTCACGTTTCCTAATTTACTACAAATTCTCCAAAAGCAGAACAAAAAAATATCAGTATTATTTATATGGTTTCGAGCTATTGTATTTTAAACGGTCATTTATTGATTAAGGGAAAAATAAAAATAAATCACAGAAGTGCTCTCCTCAAAATTCTCTCGCCATAAAATGTTAACATTTATGCCAAAGTGTAAAAATTCCGAACTATTTTCGCCAATTTCGTGCAAAAAATAACAGCTTCCCTGCACGGAATTGGCGGGAAATGGTTCTGAATTATTACACTTTGGCATAAATGTTAACATTTTATTGAATCTGTCGTATAATCCTTGGCAAATGTTTTGGCACTGAATCGCTGGAGTATTTTTTTATAATCGAATTTCTCCTTTAAACGCTTTTTTCCCTAACTGAATTGAGTTCGACCCAGATCTACACTTGCCCCAAAATCTCATACCAAATCTGATATATTTTGGTCTAAGTTTTTAACCTTCTTGGACATGTTTGAAAAATTTTGAAACGCCAGTAATTTGTATTGAGTTTTTAATGAAATTTCTTTGTAGTATATTGAAAATTAATTTATAATTTTCATTTCTTATTTTTTATATCATTATGTATTCCTTTTATGCAATATTTAGGATTATGTAGATTAGCTGCTGTTTAGTTGCTGGGTCATAGAATGCGATTAACTGCTGTATCTAAGCTGTTGATTTTTTTTATTGAATCTAACGATGCTTATATTTTTAATTCAAACTATTAATATTTAAATATTTTATATTCGTAAATTTCTTAGAATTAAATAAATAACTTTCATTAAATTGATGTTTTCTATTTTACCAAATTGTAACAAGAATATTTTAAACAGATATGGCTATAGAATAGCTATCTAATATCTATTCTTTATTTAACCGTTCGATACTGAAAGAAACCAGTATTTCGGAAGTGCAAATTGTTTGCGAAGAGAGATACTCCACATTTAACCAAATTATGGGAGGGATCAGGAAATCCTACAGGCAGATCATCAAATTTATGCAATAGCTTTGTTAGAAATGAATGTTAAGCCAAAGTGAAATAACGCCAGCATTTCACTTTAGCCATCTATAATTGAGGTTCTGTTAACGAAAAATTATAGCATGTAATAAGAAAAAAAAACTGATTGCGATTATTATAAATGGCAATTCAGCATTATTAAATTAATTTATATAAAGAATTTTGGCAAAAATAACCATGCCAATGGAATACTTTAGGTATATTACTCATTTTGATTCTTGATTAATATTAAATGCCGACGCTCTGGTTTAGGGGTTGAGCGTCATCCCCGTGATCTGGGTGTCTCAGGTTCGAGTCTTGGTTGGTTCGGGCATGGTTGTTCTTCCTTTGTGTTCTATCAGCGAGATGCGGGAATGAGCCACACTGTAGAAACGGATAGTACGAGCGAATGTGTGTGTTTCATCTTCACTTGAGCTAGAATTCAGACTTCTACCTTCAGATGCTCAAGGATCTTTAACATTATTATTATCAACAACATTAATATTAAATTTTCAGTACTGATATTCAAGATAAAATTGTTTTGTGGCAATGTTATTTTTTTTATTTCTGTTGGCAAGAGAAGTCTGTTGGTATTTTATTTCTATTGTTATTCCAATCTAAATAAACAAAAATGAATGTTTGTCTGTATGTCTCTTCTCCCCCGCCGTACCGCTCATCCAATTGCGATAAATCTTCGAGTACTTATTATTGGCACCTAATACAATAATCTAAAGTATAAAATATATTTTTAAATCTATTTAACGCGTCTATTGACCATGGATTAACCACCAAATAACTCTCCAAGGAGACACAACAGAATTAGTAAAGATGCTAAATTCAAGCTAGTGGTTATTATTTCTCAACTATTGTACTTAAATGCTATATAAGTCGTTATCTGAGATAATAGTTTTATAGTGTGCATCAAAGTTTTAGAGTTACCAATCCTATAGATTTGAAATTTAATTAAACATTTAATAAAATTCTAGCATTTTTTAGCATTTTTCTGGAAATATTAGAGTACAAAAAATATTGCACCATTTTAAGTTTAAAAAATAATTTATTCAACTATATCAACGATTTTATTGCATACATCTATTTTCTGTGTTTAATCAATTTTAAAAGAAAATATTTTATTCACAATTTTTAACATTAAACTTGAGAATTCAGAACGAATATTAAACGAATAACGTACAATATAAAAAAAATAGTTTCTTCCCTTACAATTCTCAAAGAGCACCAAGCATCACAGAATTCTAAAAGAATCGACAAATCTATTATATTAAAAGGAATTTTTGTTTATTCGTATCTTATACTCTGCCTTACTATTCAACGGATTGCGATGAAACTTGGTAAAACCTATTGCTTGCTTTATTTTTAAATTGATAACATGCAAAAGCCAAATAGTAAAAGGTACATTCCATTCGGAATTAATCACATATATATATATATATATATATATATACATACATACATAAATTAAAATTATGATTGTTGTCAGTCAATTTCTTCCACACAAGATGTTGTCATTCAGCGTGCTCACTATTTTGTCCGCAGCAAATAGCACATATTATTTAAAATTTATCCCCACATAAATATTAAATTATTATTATCGATCCGATAAAGGTAAGTTATATATAATGGAAATTTTCCAGTGCAATCAGTAGCTTTGCTATTTATTAAGTGACTCTACAAACGATATTTCGATTGTACTAATGTATATCCTTTTGATTGTTTTGACAATGCTTCCTAACTTTCGTCACTTAATAGATCTAATAGCCAACATCTACATTCGAGGTTCTCAAACAAACAAGGAATGACAGCAGTGCAATAAAACAGATCGTTTACAAATTGTAAACTCACGTGTTTCAGAGTCTCAACATGAGGCAAGAAGCGAAAGACACCGTTTACATACTACCTGATCACAAGTATCAGAATTAAAAGATCAATATGAATCTAGAGGCTTGACAACTATCCTTAAAGGAACACCGGTTGGATGAAATATGCTCACACCAGACATTCCCATTATTCCCACCAACCAACATTTCTTTAGATTTCAAACGACTGCAGTTCCCCATTCGATTCGATGACCATCAAAAAGGTGCAAGGTCAAGTGTGCGGACTGAACCTAAAAAATCCATGTTTTTCAGGTAACCAGTTGTATGCTGGATGCATACGAATCGGTCAGTTAAGAAATGTATTTGTTTCTGCTGAAGACGGAAAAAAATATATGGCCTGCCCCAAAGTCTTGAATGATAAAGTTAAAAATATATATAGAATAAATATTATTTACGCTTCTCCTTTACATATCATTCCATTTCAATGAATGTATTCATTTCCGATACGAAAATGAATATTATTCTTTGTATCATTCCTAATTAAACCAGACAGTTACTTTGGATTGCGAACGGTATTTTCAAAATTATTTCTTCTGCGGCAGCAGCGCGCCAGTTACCAGCGTTTCTATTATAGAGTGCTCGTTTATTTGCTAATATCTCTAACTGAATTAAAGAAAACTGAATTTTCTGGGAAAAAGAACTATCTGACTGAATATTTATTTGAAGATTGGGACTCTTTTAAAAATCATTCTGGCAAAAATTATTGTTTTATTTCTGCTTAAAATTTATAGTTTTCAAGATTAGCAAGTAGAAAATAATTCGAATCAAAACAGTGTAGCTCTTTAGAAGACAATTAAAAAAAGAATTTTAATTTTCTTTTATATATTTCGTAATACATTATAACTGAATATCTCTACCTTATATCAAATCAAATCCTTCGTGTAGCAATTTGTCGCATGCACACTATAAATAGGATAAAAAATCAAATAAAGTTTGTATGTAACCATAATGATTTCGTACCAGAGTTTTTAATCCTTTACTTAAAAGTGGAACCCTAAAATATATTTGTTATGAAAGTAATCTTAAAACACTCCTGATTGTTTTAAAACTCAAGAAAAAAATCAATTTTCACTGATGTAAATATTGAAACTTCACTGATGTGAAATTCAATCTTCCGCATAATTGTAAGAAAAATATTAAAATAAGGAAGTAAATTAATCAAAAGTATTTAATTCGTTAGGCATATCTGGCTGTTGAAATATTAAGGTGGAATATGCAGTCGGTTTTCGAAGCTACCGTAATCTTCATAAATTTAGAATAAAATTACGTCTTAATATCAAATCTAGCTTACAATCGCCTTTTGAAAAAAATGTCTTTAGAATAATTTATTTTCGCAGCATTCTGTTAAAACAAATAAAATGCTTTTTCATATTTTTTTTTGTTTTGCAATTATAAAAATATCTCTAGGCAAACCAAAAGCAAAATTTAACATTATCTTATCGAAAATTTTTTCGTAACCTTTCACAACCGAAATCCTAAGAAATTTTAATTTTGACAGTAATTTTAATTGGAGCTTTAAAACAAAGATTCTTAAAAAGAAATAGCAATTATTCTTGAACTTATAAGGAAATGATCCAATTTTTATTTGCTTTCGTATTCGAACAGGAAAAAAAGCCAGGCACCATAGCAACGGCTAACGACGAGCACAAACAATTAGCAGCAGGCTCCGATCAAATGACTCGACAATTGCCCCGAGAAATTCGAGGCCGAATAGTAATATGGAAATAACTCCGTCACCGAATGCCAAACATGGATTCATCCAATTACCAACTTAATTTAATTACTCAGCACTCGCCGCGTGTTTTCATTTTTCGATTTAATTAATGATCATAATAAATTCGCTCTGTGAATATATAGTAAATTTTTTGTACATACTTAGCTCTTCAATTTGCTTTGCAGTTGCCTACTTTGAAATTTTTGAATTTCATAATTGAGTTGATTTTTTTATTTCATTTTGAAATTTAATTTGAAAGAAATGTAACTCATACATATGAAATGATACCTTACTTTTTAACTTTCTTTTAAACAAATGCATGGTCTAGAAGAAAGAAGGATAATACAGAGGGGCTGAAAGTACTTGCCGTCAAGGTGAAATGAATAACTTTATCAATAGTGAAAAACCCCAAATGTTCGTTTAACGAAATTGCCTTGATGCTCCAAGATGCCTCCATGTCACCTCTTTATGTTAATTTATGGAATTTCATGTGATCCACAGCGCTTGCTTTGCTCATTAGAGACTCTCACCCAAAAAGGTTGGAGGGTAGGGCTTGAGAACATGTTTTGCGAAAGATGCCCGAGCAGGCATTTTCCTAACAGCCATAAGCTAAGCAGAAATCCTTATTTATGTATCAGCACCTTAAGAACAGGATCTCACTCAAAATATCTGTGATAGCCTGAACATATATAGTGTCCACTAACGCAATATATTTTTTATGCTGTTGCCAAAGGTTATACTGACTGGTACCACATTCTCTGTGTGATGATTGATGAACTTAAACTGGTGTGGTTATTGTAATTGGCTTCGTGTTTCATCGCTATATCTTTGATATGAGGTGAGTACAGTTTCATGACCTGTTTCCAATTATCACACAAAGGAAAAATATGAAACTTATTGTATTAAATGTCTTGTCGTTGCTTTTTTTTATGTGTATATTCGCACCAGTTGAATTATTTCGTGACTTTACAAAAAGTTTGTTTAATTCAAAAATATTCCCAGTCCCTGCCGATATTTGGCAACGTAGATGTTCGCCAAGTAATGTGTTAATCATATATTGTTCCGTCTGCCGGTATGGAGTCTAGGGCCAGCGTGTTTTCTTAGTGTTCTGGGCATCCCAGTTCTGGTAGGGTTGTCCTTCTTCTGTGTTCTATCTGTGAGAAGTGGGAATGTGCCCCCCCCCTGTAAAAAGCAGTTATAAAAGCGAATGTGAAGCATGATAGTAGCTACTTCATACTCTTGGCCCTAGTTGGCGCTACTGAAAAACAAGGGACGCTCATTTAGGCTTAAGATCGCTGATAGCGATCAGCGGGCTTTCAATGACAAGTGCCATTGGAAAAACAACAATATAATTTTGTCTACCCTTTTCAAAAGGTAAAAAACCCCTTCGAAAATTATTGAAACAATTCTGGCTTAGGATCGTGCATCTGGTTAACCAGAACCGATGTGGGTCTTCCAGGGTAGTAAATGATTGGAAGTAATACTGAAATATTCATCAATCAAAAATTTAATTTCTTTTTTATGCTCAATACGATTTCTCTCAATTTTATATATTTTTCTTAAAATACCAAGACTTTTTTTTTATCTAAGCCAGAGTTATTAAACTTTTTGAAAAGGTTTATCTGTTTCCAGTTGACAGGTTGAATACCCCGCCAATTTTCGGAAATCTGACCTAAAATGACACTAACTCATTTGAATTAGTTTTTATAATTTAATTTTTTGTCCGTTTTTTAATAAATTTTCTGTTTATGCAAACCAACATTGATTTTTTGTTCTTTTCCCAGAAGCCATCTATCGACATTAGCACTGATACACTACGAGTTTATTCGTAGATGCACAAAAATGGCAGTTAAACACTGTACGAGATAACTCGTAGTTGCCAGTAAACGTGTTAAATATAATAAAAATTCATTTGCTGAATATTTTTGTATGCAAAAAATAACAGAAAAGATTGCTACATTTCCTTATTTTTCACTAAATATTAGAGTAAATATTCGATTAAATTCAGTATTTTATGTACCTCTATATTCAGTCACTTTTTTTTCATTTAAATTATCTACAACATACTAAAATCAAGAATTTGTATTTTTTTTTTAAATCTTAAAAACACTACTAGATGGTGCTACCAGTAGAAAATTTTAAGAAAATCAATTTAATTAATATTTATTTGATGACTAAATTCTAAAAAAAATGTAATTGACATTGGAAGCATATATTTAAGACTGTATAAAATTTGAAAGTGTATAAAATTTGAAACCTCTTCCACAAGAAAGAGTGAGTGAACAGTCTGTAGCAAATTGCATTATTGTAGTGACATCTTAATAATCTAGTAACAGCCTCTAGACACTAGCGATCGCTTTTGTCGAATGTTTAAGTTACGCGACTACAAGCCCAAACATCGCAGATTCGATCCCCACTCAATTCAATTCACTACACTGGTGACACGGACGTGATGTTTGGGTTTGTAGTCACGTAACTTAACCATTCGACAAAAGCGATCGCTAGTGGTTGCTACTGGCTTATTAAGATATCACTACAAGTCGATAGCAAAATTCGGTGAATGCAAAGATGAAAGATGTCGAGTTTAAGTGAAGGCGATCTTATGAAATGCGATATCTGTATCCTGCATCGGAATTCGCCTTGGATCTCTTCTGCGTGCTTCTTCCGGCAGTGGCGCGCAAGCAAGAGAAATGACGCGTGCCGTCCGGAAAGATGTATAATCAGCGGCGTGCTCTTTTTGCGAGAGCGCAGAAGAAAAGGCAGATGAGGCAGAAGGCGAGGCAAACACGGATGTTATTAGCGGGTCCAATGAAGACAAATTTACTCGCCTCGAAATGGCTGTCAGGGAGAGGTGAGAAATTGGCCTCCGCCAGAGGTAGGCCCCTATGATTTAGTGGAGGGACTCGTTAGAGTTGCGCTCTGCAAAAAGATGCAAACTCTACGGGTGGACGCTTATTAATGGAGGAGTTGGGTGGATGGCCCTAATGGAGAGAGGGATGAAGTGAATGAAGAGTATCAAAGTGGCTGGGAGATGGTTTATGGTGTTTGTTAAGGTCACGGGATATACGGAAAAGAATTTCAGATTACTGCAGAGAATCTAGGCAGGAAAGAGAAAACAAGAGTAGCGGAGCAGAATGCATTCGTTGCAGTTGGTAGTTGAATATTAGTGGGTAGTACTTACGGTGTAGTTAGAACCTATACACAAACAATCGAGTATGAATGCAATTGTAAAAGATTAAAGTTAATGTCTGTACTAACGTGAAAGATTGTTGTTATTGGCTAGTATACTAGTGTTAAAGATTAGTGTTATTGGATAGTGCACTACTGTTAAAGAATAGTGTTAATGGATAGTGTACTAGTGTGAAAAGTATTATTGGGTATTGTACTAGTGTAAAATAGCATTATTTGGTAGTGTACTAGTGTTAAAGGATAATGTTATTGGATAGTGAATTAGTGTTAAAGGATAGTGTTATTGGCTAGACAAATGTTGAAGAATAATATTACTGGACAGTGTACTAGTGTTAAAGAATTGTGTTATTGGGTAGTGTACTAGTGCAAAATAGTATTATTGGTTAGAGTACAAGTGTAAAATAGTGTTATTGGATAGTGCACTAGTGTAAAAGATTACTGTCAATATTGATAAAGATTAGTGATTTTATTGTTGCTTTCAGAACAACATTATAAAAAAATTGCAAAATAATTATGATAATGGAGATTATTCTTAAAAGATGCAACGAAATATATAGTCTTGAAAGATTTTCTCTTTGATCATGCTTCTTAATTTTTGATACTTTATTGCAAAAAATGTGGTTACGAAATACCATAAATAATCCTTGACATTTTCTTCTTTTAAACATAATGTTATTTTAAATCTTAATTTTCGAAAATCTATTTAAAAAGATATCTTATTCTCAATTAATGGGAAATAAGTGTACTAAATATTTAAATAGCTACTAACATGATTTTTTTTAAATCTTATATTATAAATGTGAAAGGTTGACAGATTTAGTGAATGATGAAGAATATTTTACAATTTTCGCATCAAATCTCAAACAGTTAAAATATAGGTAAGGTGGAGGATGAAAAGCGATACATCTTAAGGAAGTTATAATTAAAAACAGCATAATAAACTGATTTGGAATCTTTTTCATTATTAACCATAAAATACTATTAAAGTAGTGCCTTTTCAAAGCTAAGAAAAAGCGAAGTTATGCCTCAAATTTAAGCTGAATTATCACCTTGTCTTACAAAAATGTATATATAATTGCTATTTTTCAAAAAAAATTTCATTTTCCTACTCCATGAAAGTTAGCTTCCTGGCAAATAGCAGATCATTTTTCGATGTATCAAACAATGAAAATATAATGAAATTTTTGAAATATATTTTTAGATATTTTTTTAATATTTTGAAATACACTTTTAGATATATTTTAAAACATTTAAAAATATATTTTTAGATATTTTTTTTATTTTTTTTGAAATGCATTTTTAATTTATAT
Source organism: Argiope trifasciata (assembly GCA_026543055.1). Lineage (NCBI taxonomy): Eukaryota > Metazoa > Arthropoda > Arachnida > Araneae > Araneidae > Argiope > Argiope trifasciata. The sequence goes on along the minus strand of JAPMOQ010006428.1, from coordinate 362,742 downwards.
TTCGAAATTGGAAAATCGAAATGCATTGAATAAATATTTTGTGATAATATATAAAAATTTGAACGGATGGAGAAATCCGAGTGCTAATTTAATTGCCTTTTCATAAACCATTACCTTAAATTACCCCAATATGCAAATTTCCTTGTTTAACTGGTCATATCTCTCAGTTCCCGTAGGGTAAAATTACCAACTTAATAAATCCTTAATTTTCACTCGCAGACATCCGCGCGTCTTCTTCCCTGTAATCCGTTGTGTCCCTATCTTGCATTGACACCTGCTACGATCCAGAAAAGACGGGCTGGCAACGATATTTATATTCCGTGGGGCTTACAGAGCAGACATTAGCATTTCTAATTAATACTGCGCAAATTAGCATTTATTCTTTAGGTTTCCCGAAATTCTTCATACATTCAGTAGGCAAGCTGGGTATTAATATTTACACAGGCATTTCAAGAGAAGGTGTTGCCTCGTGTCAAGGTTATTTTTATATCGATTCTCTGCACGAAGAAGATATTTTATAATAAAAATTTTGAAAGTTCAACAATTCTGAAACAGAATGAGCATTTATTCTTTAGTTCTTCGCCTATTCAAGATGCAAGAAGGATAATAACATTTGTGCTGACAAAATGCTGCTCCATTCTATTCTGTCAAGTTTATTCTTGTATCTACATTAAAAACTATACATTTTAAGACAAAATTTTAAAGCTTCAAAAGTTCTTAAACGGAATTACCAAGCTTAAGGGGAAGGGGATTAAAATTTCAAAATATTCGACCTTGGCATTTGATTCATATCCGAGATTTAGTTATTTTTAAATCTTTTTTTACATTACGTCTGTCTTTCTAAATAAGATTTTACTATACCAACACTAATAATAATAATTATACTTTGGGCAAAAAAGTTTTTTACGTTAATTCAGAAATATAATTTTCCGTTTTTATTACATTTTAACTTCGTTTGTAATTTCACGCATTGTAATTTATTATCAATTCAGTTAAATTCATATTTTTGTATCTTATGTGATAACAAAACGAATTTATATAACAAAAAATATTAGCATTTTACATTATAGCCTCTTTAGACTGTTGATTATTCAGCTCGGCAAATAAAGTTTTGTTCTTACTTATGGCACTTTACAAGCCCGCCTATATAAGCCTAAATGAGCGCCCTTTGTTTTTTCAGTAGTGCCAACTAGGGACAAGAGTACGAGTTACTTACTTCATTATTCACATTCGCTTGCACAACGCTTTTACACTACTCACAGACAGAATAACAACCATGCGCGAACCGAGACTAGAGCCCAGGACTCCCAGTTAAGACACGATACTCATATGGCAGGAAGTTGGCACGAATAAAGTGGTCACTTTCTTTTAAATGAGGAATGAAACCTTTCGAAATGTAGTCTGAAACCCGGAGCTCACTTTCCCTGCAACGTCGGCTCTTCCCTCAGTAAAAGGAATTTCTTCACTTGACTGGAGGTTGGGTATATTCTGAGAGGTGATAACTTGATGCGGTCTGGATTCTGAAAATGTCCTCAAAGTACTTAGCCAAGTACTTCATTAACAACTAGCTTTGGATAAATTTTCCTTTCACCTTTCCATCAGTACTTTCGGACAATGTATTTCACAGTTATAAATGCGATGAATATGAAAGATTTGATTGCATAATAGGTTATTTCTCTTATATCCAGTCTTCCAAACCGCAATTTTTGAGATCATTTCTCCTTTTAAAAGAGTTTTCGAAATGTTATTGAATTTATGGCATATCCTGTATAATAAATTGCTTTTTAACAACGAAGCAATGAAATTGTTCCTTTAAAAAATTTAAAAAACTGTTGCAAATCAAGGTGTTTCCTTTTGTTTTAACTGTGTTTATTTGTATATCGTAGCTCAAAAGTATCTGAGTATTGCTTCTGATTTTTTTAAAAGTCGCTTTCATAAAGAAAATAATATCTGAGCAATGCTTTCAAGTTGAAAAAGTTGATTTCATAAAGAAAACAAAATCCGAGCAACACCTTCAATTTTAAAAAATTGATTTCATAAAAACAATATCTGAGCAATGCTCTGAATTTTAAAAAGCAAATGATCACTTTCAGAAATAAAATAATTTTTTTAAAAAAAACCCTATTTGTGTCACTTTCACTTCTAAAATGCGTTCCCTTTAAACCTCGGCCTATCTCTTTGTCATTTTGGAAATCCAGTGGTTGAAACGCAGCTGGCCCATTCTGCGTTGGCCGTCATTAATTACTGGTCAGATGCAGCGGACGTTTGATAGCGACGCGCCCAAGATTGATGGCAGAATGGTCAGAAAATGGCATCTCCGCAGCCAGGGCGCACGAACTTTATTAGCGAGCCCTTTGAATACGAGGTCAGCGGACGTTGAAGGAAACCAGCTGGACAAAGGTAGGTCAGCTCTGGTTGGTCAGCGGCGACAAGGGAAGCGGACAAGAAAGTTCATTAGTTATGACAGGTGAGAAGAAGTGTTAGCTCTCAAAATTTCCTTTTCGGTGTTTTTTTTTTCTGTTAATGGTCTTTTCCATCATTAAATTTCTTTATGCTATTTTGAAATTAAAAAACTTATATTTAAAAAATAAGTGTTAGACTAATTTTCTGTCGAATTCTTTCTGAGTAGTGCTCTTAATTTTTTAAAAAAAAATTCGATAAAACTTTGTCACGAAAGGAATTATATTCTTTTTTTTAATTCCTGATTTTAAATTCAATATTATTTATTTATTATAGAGGAATTAAGCCATTGTTATAGGAAATTAAAAATAGAAAACTGAACGGATGAAAGTTCACTTTTTAATTGTATAATATACATGCCAACTTTTATTCATATAAATAATATTTACTTAAATTTTTCTGTTTTGCCTCAATTTCTATAACTAAAATGTTGCCAAGGTCTTTTACGCACACAAAAACACCCTTTCTTAATTTGTAAAATTCTAAAGGGCATTAAATTATATCCTTATTAATTGATACCATAAATATGTTAAATTATTTCTTTCATTGTATAATTGAATGCAAAGAAACATCAATACTTTCTGGGATATATAGAAATTTCTGAACTTTAAAATGACAGAATAAGCTTTTGTAGTCACTGATGCTCGAATGGATGAGCAGTTTGAATCCTTTGGTAATTTCTATATTTTAAAATTTTAACAATCTTTATTTTTATTATTGGATTTAAAGTAAGTGAAACTATTGTTAAAAAGTAGTAAAAATGTTTTAAAGGCTTATAGTTGTAAGCGGTAACCAAAATTCTTAAAGGATAGAAAAAATCTTTAACAGTAAAAAAAGTCTACATGCTGTTAATCACAAAAAGTTTGTTTCCTTATAGAAAAGATTAGAAATTACTTTCGGTGCATGTACACAATTTATAATATAAGAAACAATTTCTTAGTATCTGCATTTTAATAGCTTGAAGAGGAAAATAATATCTAAGAAAAATTATTTAAACTATTTTTTATTGAATGTCAATTTCAATTTTTTTGATAGATTAAATTAGTGAAAGACGCTGCTTTTTTCAAAATATTTCATGGTGCGATTTATTTGCATATTCTATACATTAGCATTATTTACAGAATTTTATATAAAACGCAAAATTATAGTCAATAATTTTTACATTTCTTCTTAGAATAATTTTGTCATCTTGTAGGGGCTTCAGATATTATATAAAAAGCACAATTTTAACTTTTATACAAAGTTTTAGAATTGCTTGAGAGAACTGGTGAAAATAAAAAATTTCTGTTAGATTCTAGTTTAAAATAAAGATATTAAAAGAATCATGAATAATGATTACCACACCTATTAGAGAAAAGAAAAATAACTGGAAATGGTCTTCAAGATATCAAGAAAATATTAACAATTTTTAAGACTCCCTCTTTCGATAAGAGGGGCAAAGTAACACTCTTTTGATATAAAACTTTCATACTAAATCAAAAATCATCCAGCGATTGCTCGCATCATTAGTTTTTATTTTAACTCATTCATTCAATATTTATTTTATTTTTTCGTATCAAATTTACTTACTTTACTTTGAAAATTTTACACGTCATCTATTTCTTAGAAGACTTCAATTATATATATATATATATATATATATATATATATATATATATATATATATATATAT
>JAPMOQ010006428.1:290967-353610 GCA_026543055.1 Argiope trifasciata | reverse complement strand
CTTTCCCCATGAGGAATTTGAAAGGCCTCATTATTTTGAATTAATTCTCAGCTACGATTTTTTTTCGACCGGATGGTCCGATGTGTCATGTCTGAACTGATATCTCAGAGACGGAGCACAACTGCTTTTGTGACTACCAGTTTCACAGTTAAAATATAATACAAGGAAAGCTATTATTGCCACTTTCAAGTATTTATAAGGGGATAATGCGTTTGATGAAGGTTATTTTAATTTTATTCATCCTTTTAAAAAGGCGTGCTATCATAATTTCTATGAAAATTGGTGTATGCATTACTGTCAATGTAAATAATTTGTTATTATTGCTATTACTATTATTACTAATCGGTTTGGTTATTATTAATAATGACCGGTAAGTGCTAATACTTATTGATACTAACCAGTCATTATTGATTCTAACCAGTTTGGGTATCATAAACAGTGATTAGTTAATATTAACAACCCCCGATTACTCGCATTTATAACATATATAATGGGGAACCTCAAACAATTAAATAACTAATAATAAATCATTAATTAAAAGATTTGAAGTTCAATTGATAAATAAGCAATTGCTCTTTTTTCAACCATCCTATATTTTTAATTGAAATTAATAGTGTAAACAATGCATCAAAGATATGTATTTTTTAAAAATACTGTATTAAAGTTCGGATACTTGCTTTTGTTAATAAATAGTCATGTTACCAGAAAATGCAAATATTAAAATCAAGTTAAATTTTTTGTTCATCATTCATCGTTATTGTCCCATATAATTGTTTAACTCCTCATTTCATTAATATGATTATGGAAGAAAAATGTTATAAATAAATAGCATAATCGTGTCAAAGTAACTACTATAAATGAAAAATAGCAAAATAATTATGTAAATATTTTACTTTATATTAAATAACATAACGCTGTCTGGCGCCTTCCTATAACACTGAGCTACCTAAGCAGTCGAATGAGTGAAAGAGAAAGGAGCCCATCAGACCCATCGAAGTCATATCCTGGACAGCTATATTTAATATTTTAGCAAAGTAGCGATTCATTGAAGGTAATAAAAATACTTTAGAACAGACAGTGACAATATAGTGTGAAATGCTGATGTTTAAGGACGCAATCTCTCTGCATTTTTGCAGCCGTTAGCTGGGGTAAGCTAAATAAATTGAAACAAAAGAAGCAGAAAAGGAAATCTATGATCGCAAATGATCGCAAATTTCAAGTCATCATGTGAGAACATTATTTTTAAGTCATTATTTGTCTTGCTTCATCGAAGTCATGAACCAGTTTAAATCTGCTTGAAACAATCACGAGACTTATCTATCGATCTATATTCCCCATCTCTCTCTCTCTGATATATACAATATAAAATATGTGGTTTCAAATGATAAACTATTTACCAATTAATTCTTAAACATATCAATTTATTTAGAATTTTTATGAAAACAATATTTTTGTAAACCCTAACTATTATTTTCTAATTTCTGAGATCATAAAACAGTACCAAAAGGGATTCATCTTTAAACAGGAGTCAAATCCTTCAGTGTTTCCCATTTAAGAAAGAAATGCATCTGATGTCAAAAAAACATACATAATAATAATGCAATACTGGTAAAAGCAGGTAAAAAATGTATGGGATTAAAAGATGTTAATGAATATTGTCGTTTATGCGTTATTCACTGACTACGCCATTTCGAGCTTCAATTATTCAAAACCTCCGAACGAAAACAGGATCAAGTTCTCACACATGATAAAAAATTAAAAATGGTGAAAATCGGTCATTAACATCGCAAAGATCTTCACGAGGCATATAAATAAGTATTGAGTATAGAATCGGATATCTGCAGCTACTGCCTAGGTTCTGTGGATTCGATTTCTGTTTTTATGAGAGCATAATTAGTTGGCTCCGTGAGGTATTACAGTTATGGGAGGAGAATTGAAACTGCTTTGAAAGAATGATATTTTGGTCATGGCTATTGAGTCATTTTGAAGAGGTTTTCTGTATATGTGAATATGATTTGTTATAGCTTGGATATTTCTAGCTTTGCCTTACACGTGTACTTCAGAAAATTTTCCCATGTGTCAATGAAATTTTTAAAGGACAGTTGATTCGTAATTTTTTAGAGAGGAGTCCATAAAAATGATGGAAAAAACTTTTACAAAATATTTTATCTAGATTATTTGACTACGAAATGCAAGCATTGCATGAAAAACAAGAAATGCATTATTTCAAAATTAAAATGTAAATTCTTTAAATTCTAATTTATAAAACTTTTAATAATATGTTGTTAATATAGTAATGACATCTTTATTATATAAATAATAATAATCAACACTTCACTAGCAATATTGTAGTTTATAAATTTATAAATAAATTCACAATTGTCTAGATTGCGAATCCAACTTTGGAGATATTCTAATTTTGAAATACCAAAATTTTTGCATTAAATATTAAAATAAAACTATGTGTATTATATATGAATATAGTTATAAGAGAAATATAATAAATATTAAATATAAATCATATAAAAATTACAAAAAGGAATTATTTAAATTTTTTATTTTATATTATATTAAAGATGTTCTCAAGAGCTTTTTTAACGATGATAGTCTTGACAATAATTATTTGTATAATTGTAGTCAAGTGCTACAAAGCTATTCCTAGAAGGGCATACTCTGTCATACTCCGCGCACTTAACAGAAGTCCGAACGGAAAATCTTCGTAGGCCTCAACGTGGCAAACTCAGTTATTCATTCCTAAAGTGGTTTCTGTGCAATGGAAAAACTACTTCTGACTGACAGCATAAAGTATTTAATCACTTCTGTTTCGAGCATCTTCTGTCTTTCTCTCACTAAGACGAGATTTCGACCAGAAAGATTTTTAAAAAATGTAAAAAAAAAAAAGATCCTGATGATCCGCGATGTGTGACTAAGAGGAACAGTGCCCCGAAATCTCCTTGTCATCGTTCTCGCAAATTCATCTCTATATTACTTGGCTCTTTTACTTTTTTCCCCATCTCTCCGTCTCACGATCTCTTATTATCCGCCTTTAAGGGGCGACGAGGCCTCGTTAGAGGCAAGCCGCCCTCTCTTGGGGGGGGGGACTAGGCGTAACACCTCTTCGTAGAGCAACGATTGGGGAAGAATCACTTCTGCTATCGTGATCCGTAAGGGTTACATGAGAGAGAGAGAAAAAGAAAAAAGAAGAGTTGGATGGGAGGAGGGGGGCGAGGGAGGAAAATGCGTTGCCATGACGACAGGACGGTGACCTATTAGTAGGTCGTTTCAATCCTCCTAGTCGATAATGAAGCCTTCTATACCTCCCCCCCATCAACTCTGCTTCGCCCCCCGACTTCATTCCCTCATTTATTGCAAAATCCATTCCTTCTGTAGTAGCCGGGATAGAAATCCCAAGCGATTTTGTAAAACATTTTTTTTTTATTATTATTATTCTTTTTTTAAATCTGTTCTGTTTTTGTTACTATGTGTTTGTTTCCACGCGACGCTCTGAAAGGCTGATAGCTTTATTGGCCCGCTGAAACACTCTGCTTCGTTCTGGAGAAAACTATTTAATTAATTAGGCAAGTGTCCTACAGAATACACACACAGAGTTTTTGTGCGTACATCGCAGCGCACAGCTGAAAGCGAAGGAATTTTCCCAACTCTCGTTGTTTTAAAATTCCTTCAGAGGATTTTCGCCTACTTAAAGGAACTTTTAATCCTTTTAATTCTTTGATACTTTTCGGACTAATTCGCGAAAACTTTTTAGTCAATGAGGTTGATTTCTTCGCGACTTTTCAACCACGTAAGCCGTCTTAAGAGTGAAAACGAAAAAGTGTTATTTCAAAGTAATTTCAATCAAGTGCGCATTCTTACGAGATCTGAAACTTAAAGTTTTCATGTTCTATTTCTTAAAACACTGGTTAAACTGCTTAATTACAGTGAATAATTCATTCTTTCTTGACTAAAGTATGGAACCAATTAGATATCTTTTTTCCAGAAATTCTTTGTTTTGAAAAAAGTTTGATGCGATTTGTAAAGAATTAATCTATGTCAGCTTTGTTTGAGCAAACTTTACTTGTATAAATTTTTCAGGAGTGGAAATTCATTCAATTGAATGTGTTCTTGAGTTTTAAACTAATTCGCCACTTTTATATCTTTAAAACTATCAAAATTTTCTCATTTGCTGATAATCATTCGAAATAACAAATTCAACAAGGGGATTCACTATTTTGTTGAAGACGTCGTAAAAAGTTCTGAAACAATCAAAAGCTCAAATGAAAAAACTGTAAAAATATCTACAACGACAGAAAGTAACATTTTTTAAATTGGAAATAGTTGAAAGGATTTTTAATATCTAAGGGTTTAAATAAATAATACAAAATTGATAAATAAACGATAGATAGTTTTGACCCATAAAATAACAGCAATTATAATTATAAAATTTAGAGTTTCAAACGCAATTTTAAGAGATATATAATTAATTTTGATAAAGACATTTTAAATCAACCGTTATCCGTTAAATTAAAAAATAAACGATGCAATTCAAATGTCACTTTCTTTTTGGCACTTGATTGTTTTTTCATTGATTGCATTCCTACTACAATAATTAATTTTTTTGTATTAAAGATCCAAAAATTATTCCATTGCCATCTCTGTTGAAACAAAATAGATAATATTGAAATAACAAAAAACGTATCAGAAGTATGAAATTTCTTTTGAAATTTTAGATTTGATTTCACCAAAATAAATTTAATGATAACCAATATAATTTTATTTTAGATATTCTTTCAACACATTTATTTAAAAATTCGAGCTTAAAAAATCTCTGCAGCTCAGAAATTGCTGTTGTTATTTATTGTTTAATGTAACAATAAGCAAACTATTATACGAATTTCAGACAGCTCCAATGAACACTTTACAGAACTACTGAAAATGCTTAACAGCTATACCAGTTAAATTGTCATAATTATAAAAATTTAACTGGCATTTTTGTCATTACTATGCCAACTTACAGATATCTCTCATCAATTTGACAAAAATTGTTAAACATAAAAATCAACAAATTTTAACAGACTGAAAAATAAGCAAATCTGCTTGAACAAAAACGATTTTCAGAATCAATTCAACTAAAGTGACAGTTTCTGTGAATATGTAAATGCGGACAGTTATATGCAATCTCAGATATCCACCCAATCAAAATTGTCCTATTGACTTAAGACAATTTATGAGTCATTTGCATTGGCAGTATTTAAATAATTAAAAATAAATAAAATGCAAAAGTAATGAAAATATATTTATCACATATTTCTAGTGTTATTCCTAAAAATTAATTACGTACATGTACATTGTAACAAATCTGTAATGTTGCCTCCCAGCTTGGTTTGTTCAAACACTGGAAAGACCCTTTTATGATCAGCTGTTTTGGATGCTGATTGGCTGTCGAGTTAGTGATCTCAGAGGTTGGCGGGCAAACTTGGCGACCACTTGAATTCTTGGAAATGAATTTGGAGAGATAGTACTGGAAAATAGATAATATTGGAATCTTAGAGAATTTCGGTGACAGAGTCAACAAGAGCCGAAATATTCCTCATTGTTCCATAATCTTTTCGGCCAGTCTCCAGGAAATATAAAAGGCCGGCATTTTAACCTGAAGATAGTCCTGGAAAGAATCGCATTGCAAGTCAACGGCGAAGTGCAAGCGTTTTGTGGAGCTCAAGCGTTTGCTGAATCGAGCAGTGTGCCAAATCCGGATACTTGTTGTGCATCGAGTCTTGTGTGGAGTAGCCAGTTACGTACTAATATCCGGATCCAGTTCGATACAGCTAAAGCGGGGAGGTAATGGTTAATGGTAAGCTTTTGAAGAGACCGCAGTTAACACCTCCTGCTGAATTCTGTATGGCCGCTTTGTCTACTGCGGTTATTATTACTACCGATTACTGCACATTAGCTCCTATTCATTGTACGCTACTGTGTATTCGTGTGTGTGTACTTGTTTTTTCTTTGAAAATATGATAGTGAAGCTTATGATGTAGTGAATATTACAGCTTTAACTGTTCCTTAAAACTAAACCTTAACTTTGAGTTAAATTTTCATTTGTTCTTGAAACAGATATGTAATTAGAAAAAAATGTTTAATTATAATTTAAATTTCCTAGATTCATAACATCGATAACATTCTCTGTGTCTCGTATACAAGAAAGTAAAAACGGGAATCAGGACTACTTCACAAACATTTTTGAAATTACACCATTGATGGAATCTTCAGCTTCAGGTGTATCTTTTTGCCGTTTCAAGTGAAAATGAACGAAACTTACTATCGGTCTTCTGATTCGTATCGGTGTTGTTTCATTTCTTGTTTTTGTCTTAAAAGGAAAAGGTCCTCAGATAATCCGAATCTTTCCTACTGTGGTCCATTCATAATTATCTGTTGTTGTATCATAAATGGACCTGCGTTTAACTAAAATTCTGGACAACAGAGCAAGTTAAAAATTTGTCTGCCACAGTCATTTTATTTATTTGTATGAGGTCAACTTTCGAACTAGCTGTCTGTCACAATCTTACTATTCATGAGTGTACAGCTAACTCTGCAGAAATGAATATCTGCCGTAATCATGCTTTTTAATAGTGTACAATCAACTTTTGAAGTGACTCTATGTCACAATCATGCTATTTATTACTATGAGACTAACTTTTGAAATGATTTCTGTCTCAATCATATTTTTTATTAGTTCATGTTGAACTTTTAAAATGATTCTCTACCGCAAACATATTTTTTATTAGTGCACGTTGAACTTTTAAAATGATTCTCTATCACAATCATATTTTTCATTAGTGCATGTTGAACTTTGGAAATGATTCGCTACCACGATCATATTTTTTTATAAGAGCACTTTGAACGTTTGACTCACCATCGAGATGAAAGACTCCTGTAACGGATAATGCAATTACCTCACAGGGCCTTAACTTGGCCTGCTAATCGACTTCGTTAAAGCCATTCGAAAAATTTCCTCAACCCTGTGCTGCTTTCGAGGAACTCAGAAAAGACTTCAGTTAAGTAATTTGGATGTACAGATAGACATCTTTTTTTCCCTTCGTTTTTTTTAAACAGGAAACAAAAATTCAGTTCAACTGAGAGTTTGATCATATGAATATTACTAAATTAAATAAAGTACTACATAAATATTACTAAGATCATATGAATTTTACTAGTAATGAGTATTACCTATTAATAAAATTCTGCGATATAAAAGACTCCGTTATCTGTGCATCATTTGTAATGTTTGCACAGGTTTAAATTTAATGTATCAGAATTTAAAATTTATGTTAAAATTTATTTTTATTCACTATAAGCTGAAAGTGTTTTGCTTCTCTTGTAAATAGTCCCACAGCTGCTCCTTGTAATTGAGGATGAGAAGCTTCCGGCGTAGTGTTTGGTTCTCGCCACCTATATGGGTACACAAAAGGTGGAGGATTTGGCTCCTTCCACTGACGACCGGACTGCTTCCTTACGAGAGGGTTGTACCGTGATCGGTGATGAGCCTTAGGACTCAACCATAGTCCTCTTCAGTGTTGCTATTGCAACAATCCTGTCTTTGAGGTTTTTCATTGTACCTTCCGGCGAGTCGGAGTAGCCAGTTTGCGGTTCTCTTCCAAATAAGATTATCGAAAATTTAAAAAACTTTAAAATTATAGCACTTCAATAAATTAAATTACTTTTAGAACCATTTTGAATTTCGGTTAATATATTGGCCTTTTTATAATTGTCTCATATGACATAATTGTCTGGAATCTGACAAAACTATTGTCTGGATAAGTTTTAATCATTTAGAAAATAAACTTTGTCTTCCGGAATGGTGCTATTAAAGTTTATGAGGTTATTCTGTTAATCTAAATCAGCTTAGTTTTTCTAATTGATTAAATTGAAAAATATTTTTATTGCAACCTAATATAGTCACAACACTTAAAATGCCATCACTAAACACACTTAATAATTTAAAACGTTAACACAAAACAAACGCTATTACTACAACCCATATCTTGAACTTACTACAAAATAGAGTCAAATATTTCTAGTCGTTGAATAATAATTTCCGAGTCGTGCTATTTATGGTTGTATTTTTTTAGTATTATGCAAGATGAGATATAAAAGACTTCATTTCAAATGAATTCCAAGAAAAATTTTCTTCTCTTTTATAAAACATTCGAATTTAGGAACTGTTTTGAAACTTCCCGAATTTTGTGTAAATTTGTATTCTAATGAAATTTACATTAGAATGTTAAAATAAATTTCTAATAATTTCAATTTCGTAATAAGGATATTTTTTATGTTTAGTATATTTTTATAATGGTATATAATAATTATTATTTAAAAAAGCAATAATAAATGATGTCGTTTCCGTTTGTGAAAATATAAAGTCTTTGTGAATAAAATTTATTAAAAACTTTTTTTTCCCCTCAGACTAACTCATGATTTGATTGAATACATAAGTTATTTGCTAATTATCTTTCTAATAAAATGTTGGTATAAGCAAAAAGAATCGAATTTCATGTTCAATGTTCAGAGAATATAAGTGAATTTTACTTCACTATTAAAAGAGTTTTATGTGAAGAAAATTATTTTTTCTTAAAGGAAGAATTCAATTTAAGTTAATCTAATGGCATTTAAAGTGCATGAGTGTTGTGTGGTTTAAGTGTGTTGGCACTCTACATTATAGACCGCTTGACCTTGAACTACCACCTACCACTTATACTTTGGAGGATTGGAATGTGCACTTCGAAGCATTGATTTGGAAATTCTAAGTAATTAAACATTGACTGAAATTTTTCATTCGAAAACATTTCAGTATAAAAAGGATTTTGATAGCGTCTTAAAATTCAGAAAATTAATCCAGTTTATTTATTCAAATTTTTTAACGTAATAAGGATATTTTATTTGATGATTCATGTGCACTTTTGATTTTATTTGATAATTCATTTGATATTTTGAAAATGCTTCTTTAATACTGAATATGTATTCTCTAAGAAATTCTTTTTTAGAGCATTAAATCATTTTATTTCAATCTTTGAATAGGTTTTTAAAAACTACAATTAAGAACTTTTTATCTATTTTTTACATTCAAAATGTTAGAATAGTGATTAATGGATAGTGATCTTAAAATATTTCTAAACTTATAAAACAATAGTTATCAAGGAGTTTTGGAATTTTTTCTAAAAATTTGCTATTTCTGACAAACACAAAGAATGATTCAGATCATTTTTAAAATTCTATACAGTAATTAAAATTCTCCTTTAGTAGAAAACAGTAAACCTTCTTCCCCCCCCCTTCCAAAAAAGTACTCTGAAATCATCAATTATGAATAAACTTTTGTATTTATTTTCTTTGAAATATGTTGTTTAGAAAAAAAAAGATTAATTATTTATATCAATGAATATTTAAGACTAAAATATTTTTAGTAACATATCTTTCCCATTTGGTTTGAAATTCCATAGTAAAATTTTAAATCGTATTTGGATAGCATTATTATAATAAACGGGATAAGTAATTTTATCATATTTATAATATCAATTAATTTATTCATTGGAATATAATTATCTTTCCTTTCGCTAAGTTCAGAGTGTCCTCTGAGAAACGATTTGAATACTTGGGGTTGTTTGATGAATTTGAATTGATTGCAATCCCTGTCACATTCCCTCACCACGCTCCCTCCCTTTTAGTTATAAGAAATTTGCCTTACTTAAATATTTATGCAAAAGGGAGTTATACATGTACAAGTTTGACAACAAAGATGTACATTAATAAAATGTTAAAAGATCACATCTGAATATATTTATTTCGTTCGTATCAATAAACTTGATAGATCGACATCTTATAACAAAAAATGTATCATATCGTTTTAAAGGCATGACTGTGATATAGATTCCCATTCCAATGTTTTGCATTTGTTTATTGTTATTATTATTTAATTTCGTTTGTCTCGTAACCAAACATTTTAGCGAGCCTATTTTTCAAATATTACCAAGAGAAATCTGTGCGAATTTGAATTACTTTTGAACAATAAATGAAGAGCATTCTGGGTAGCTAGCAGAGTGGGCGAAACTGACTGGCAACGATTGCAATAATTCTGAAAATCCTTGTACATAAAAATGCTCTTGTGTCTCTGCTTCGTTCATTCCGATGGAATCTATTTATGAACGATTCATCAAAGCGTTCATTTATTCTAACATCTTGTACTCGATTTATAATCGAAAAACTGCTCGCTTCACATTTTTCATATTATATCACTAAAATAATAAATTCCAAAATATACGGTGGTAATTTTTGCATCGAGGCAAGTATATAAACAATTCGAATGAGTGAGTTGCTGCCAAATGCTGATTGACAAATTCGGCTAGATTTTGCATTCTAAATACGCATTTTATCATGTGAGAACATGATATTGTTTTTTCTTAAGGCTTTTGGAGTCTAAAATTGTTGAGACAACAAATTGCTGAAGCCTTAAAATGCGTAGGCAGCAAATCGGCAATTTATCCCATTTTTTTTATTATTGTTTTGGGTTGTCTTTCACAGTATAGCTTTTGAAATATCTAACATCTACAAATTTAATTCTATTTTATAGTCGACTTTCACAGTATAGCTTTTGAAACTTCTATTGTCTGCTGTTATAGTTTTTACCTCGGAAATCCAAGTGTTATTTCATATTTCACTCAAACTTTTTTAAAAATAAATTAAATGTGTTAAAATATTATTTGTTTAATCGATAAAGGTTGTTGTTTCAGAGATAATTTCAACTAATTAAAATAAGGTTATTAGAAAATACTACAGAAGGTCATCACATTTGGCGGTTTATCGCCAACTAAAGTTACAACTTGATTTCAAAGTATAGTAGATTTCATTTTTTTAATTATATATTTAAGCTAAAATAAGTATTGTCTCAAAAAAACGCTAAATCTTCGATGCATTTCCCAAAGAAATTCCCCAAATCGATTGATTGACATTTCGCAATGTGGGGAGGGCCCCTATCTCTCATCCGAAGACGTACTCCCATAGCGTGGCCGGGTGTGAAGGCAGTGGGTGTCAGGTGCCCCTACGACAGCATGATGGATGAGGGGGCCTCTTCAATGGGTCCTTCTTCCATCACCCTGAGTCGCTCACCCATGACTGGCCGAAGCACTTCCTCGGACTGTCAAAACATACACTGCCCCCAAATCCCCTAGACTTTTTTCCTCTCCCTTTCTAGCCTATTTATTTATTATTTTTTCTCCTCCTTACCCCTATCCTGTGCACTCAGAGCCAACTATCTCATCCTCGAGTTGTGAAGGGATGGAGGAAGGAAAGGAAAAAATCTCCCCAGCCAGAGGAAGCTCTGGATTATCGTAGTTTTCACTTGCACATGAGCGTCTCCTCTTCCCGGCGGTCAGTCATCTTTACTTTCGAATCGACTCCGGTCAGCTGAAGAGAATATTTTGCGGCTAAGCGGACAGTTGGGAAAAAGAGTTGTTTGTTTTAAGCGGACGGAGAAGGTCGCAGAGCGGCAAGGGAAATAAAAGTGTCAATGCAAAGCACTGAAAGAAAAAAAACGTACTTCTTTCAATTCTTACTATTAGTTCACTCTCTCCACACACACACATACACACACACACACACACACATACATACACACACACACATACACACACACACACACACATACACACACACACACACATACACACACACACACACATACACACACACACACACACACATATATATATATATATAATAAATACTTATTATCCATCTGCTCACGTTCAAATACTGTTTTAATCTTGGAGTGAATTGCACTTTATGTTAATACTGTTTTGTTTTCAAATATTAATTCACGTATTAAATATTCCCAGTAAATTCTATTTTGTCGCCAAAATCACGAAATCCGTCGCCAAGTTTATCGAAAAGCTCTAAGATGAGGGACGAGACACCCGATTATTAATAATATGAGTTATACACATAAATAACGTAAGAAAATAAGTAGGAATGGGATTTTTTTTATAAAAATTATTAGTTTTTTAACCTAATAAAAATCAGAATTTTAGCCAAAGCTTGTTGAATTTTTTTCAAATCATGATTTGCGCATTAATTTCAAACTTTTAAGATAATGAAGTTATTCATTAAACTGACATATTGAATTTACGACTTATTTCAAAAACAAATGTAAAGGTAAATCTTGGCCAATCTTAATTTTTGACGGTACGAAGAACAGAAGTCGGAAAAGTCAAATTATTCTGAATGTATATAATTTAAATGAACATCACCAAGTTCTGAAATATGGTTAACTGTATCGGAAAATCGAATTTGTGTTTCAAACCCATTTTCCGCAATCCATTGAAACCAAAATTCGACACAAAACTATATTTGTATTCATAAAAACTTATACCAACTTTGATGTATTTAAGTGCTGGCTCTCTTGTGTTATTTCATCACATGTTTCTGAAAGAAACCAATAGACCAATAGATTTCCAATCCTTTGTTGATTTCGGCTCAAAATTTGATAGATTGCTGCCTTTAGATGCTAAATTTGTGCACAATATTTTAGCACTTAGCTCTTTCCTTCAGTAATTATCGTGTTGACTTATTTTTGAACAGCCGGACAGACATATTTCTGAATTGATTTTGCTTATATGCCATATAAAAGGTTGGCGAACCTTTATAGATTCCAATCTCGTTTTTCCCAAAGAAATGTCTAATGAGGTGTAGACGTGCCATCAAATAACTTTGGCTTGTGGTTATAGTGAAGATAATAAAACTAAACATTAACGACTCAAAACTCTTTATTTACCATGAAAAAAAAACCCATTTTGAATCGTATAGTTGTAGAGGTTTTAGTTATGCGTGTCATTCAAGTGAAAGTAACAATAGTGTGACTTCTGTTGTTGCAGATTAGAAGACAAACAAATGACATATTAAGATTGCCAGGTGTTACTTTTATCAGAATGCACGCTGAATGGGAGTCATCTGCCGAATGGTTTCTAAGCGAGTCTTTAGTGTTATTCATCTCTGAAAATAATGACTCGCAGGCATAGATGAAAATATGTTAAAAACAGCCTGAGCCAACTTCTTCAAACTGTTATATGTTTGAATCGAATTTCCTAAATTTTGTTACTTTCATTTTTACTTATGTCACTTGTTAATCTCTCTATTTCATTCAATTCCAACTTTTTCCTTGTTTCAATAACTTATCGAGTCCATATTGAACTCGAAATCGATCCACTGCATTTTAAATTCTTCGATTTCCAAACAATAGAACTGGGACAAAGTCAGTTTATCAAATGAAGTCACATGTAACCCGTAAAAGGCAAACCGTTTCGATCGGCTGCGTACCAAGGGCTTACCGCCCCTGTCATAAACCGAATTTCATTCGTTTAGCTCAAAGCTTCTTGCCTAAAACGTGCCAAACAGACAATACCTAAAATGTGTTTGTTATTCGAACTCAAAAAAATCTAAAACTTGGTGATCCGTCAAATTCATGAGCTCGATTTTTTTTTATTACAATATGTATACGAAAAAGTAATAGCATGAGACAAAATGTCATTGCATTTCGCAATCTCCTCAGGGTTACATATAACATTCGCCAGTATTCAGACATGAGTTGGAACTCTGATGAGCAAATATTCCCTTTAAACCAAAGCTGGATGGATTTCTGTTTAATAAAACTGTTAAATGTTTATAACTGATCTTAAACTACAGTAGAAAAGTTAGGAGCAGCCATTAAAATAGAATGTGGTCAAATACTACAAACTGTTTGGAAATCCATCGATTGACATAATCAGAAGAGAATTAATGCTAAGTGCAAAATTCGAAACAAACCAAACTAAATTTTTAAATTTCCAAATAGCTATTCATTAATTTCAGACTTAAAATGTTAATACGTGTTAGATAATTTTATTTGATAATTATTCAATATTTATTTAAAGCAAATTATTTAATTACTGCTCATTGTTTGGGGTAACTTTGTGTTATAAGATGATTCATATAAACCATGATTTTATTAATCTAGTATAGAATTTTCCTTTCGAGAAAATGAACAATTAGACTGATTCAACAAATGTAATGGTATTTTTAAAATACTCGCCTGTTTAAATAATAAATATATTTTTAAACATCTAAAGATTTTAGAGATTCAAACAGAATTTCATATAACATTTTAACAGTCCAACTAAATATTAATCAGAAATCGTTTTTCAAAGTTGTCTGAATCATATTAAACAAGAAGCACTATAAACAAATTTATTTACTTTCAAAAGTTTTCCTGACTTTTAAAGTGTTAATATTCAGTTTGTTTCATGGGAGAATGCTTTTTCAGTAAACATGTGCTTATGCAAATTAAGAATAAGTTTGTTTAAATTCTGTTTAAAATTACCAATATTCCATTTTGGTAAATCAAGCATGCCTATGAAAACAACAAAACACACAAAAATTCAAAAAGTGGTTTTCTTTGTCTTCTATATTAATGTAATTGAATAGCGCTCTTCGGTAAAGATTAATGGTGTTTATTAAATAATGAAAAATCAACATCTCAACAGAAAATGTTTTCCGAAAATTTATTTGCTTTCAGTTCTGCAGCTTTGTTTTCAAAAGGAAAAAATAATCATAACAGTTCCTCATTTGGTTTGAAAATGCTTCTGGTTGCGCATTAATTTTACTATTATTTGCTTCATTTCTAAAATATCCGATTATTCTCAATCAATTTTATACGCGGTTTCAATAATGTGCGTATATAAGAAAATCATTGAGCAAACAGCATTAAACAGGAAGCACGTACGTCTGCCTTTATATTTGCCTGTCTTTTACAAACTCCAAACCAAAAAACTCCAAATTTTCAAATAATAATTGCATTTTAAAATTTCAGAAGTAAATATTTCTATATATATTTAATATAGAAAAAGAAAAAATAACACTTACTTTTGAACTAAAATAATGTTTTAAATGGAATTAAAATGGTGAGGCGAATAGTTATACTCCTCGTAAATAGTTCTACCAGCATTTATTTAAACATGAATCATTTTTTAATTTTAAATTTTAATTGATTTAAAGATTCTGAGGCATTAAAAACGGAAACTATGCTTTCTTTCATTGAAATTATTTAGATAAAAAGATGTCATATGATATCTTAGTAAAATAATGTGAAAAAGTTTTGCGATGAATTGAAGGATTTCTTTAAAGAAAGTAGCTTCAATTATTAGAGTTTGCAGAAAGCCGTAAAGAACGTCTGAAAATTCTAAATTTCAATTAGACAGGCAACTCCACCTTTGAGTAACCTTGAAATTGGATATCTTAGTTCTCGCGTTCTTTAAGCACCAAATGAACAAGGATTATTTTTTACGACGTGATCATACATGTGATTCTAAATTTCTCGAGCCATATCCTTTTTTGCAACAAACCATCAATTCTTGAGGGAAAAAAGAGTATTTAGTTGTAAAGGTTAAGGTAAAAGAAATAAACTGGTGATTATTCTTGATCACAAATAAGTTTAATAGAGATTAAGAATATTCATTAATAACTATGCATAATCATTGGATTACTCATGTCAATCGTAACATACACTTTTATTTTAATAATAATCGCTGGAAGCAAGCAAATATTTATGATTACATATATACAAAAACTATTAGAATTTTTATTTCAAAAAATCGAAAATATCTCCAAAAAAGTGCATGGGTACATTCTGAAAACTTTTGTTTCTCCTGGGTTCGAAGACAAAGTGCATGCTTTCGTGACAGTAATGCAATTCAGGAGGGGGGTTCATCTTTATCCCATTTCGGTGAGGGAGTCGAACACCTCTGCTTTTCTTCTCCGAACACGAACCGAAGCAACTTCCTGGGGTTGCCACCGCACTCCGGGCAGAAATAAAATACCATAAATTTATTGCTCAGTGGACAGAGCCTTGTGGACCGGTTGTAAAACTAACTGGGTACTTTCTCAGGGTTTAGTCTGGCCCAAAAATTCAGAAGAAATTTTCTTCTAGGAACTTTCTTAGCTTTGGACTTTATTGCGTATGAGTGTGCGGTCATCTTCTGTTCCTCCCCCCCCTCAGGGGGAAACACTCCTTCCTCTTGCTTTTCATAACCAACCCCCTTTCCTTCTGCTGCCTTTTATTTTTTATTTTTCTCTGACAGCAGCTCCATCTGTTGGGCATCAACAGATTTTCCGCGTCTCTCGGCTCGTTAACGTAAGAAATTGCTTCCCGGGTTTGAGAGCGGACGCAATCTTCAGCTCGGTCCCAGGCCGTCATCAGGCAAATCAGGTGACTGCACTGACCTCGATTGTAGACTAGCTTTGCATTTTAGAGGGGGCGTGTATAAAAGGCTGCGAGAAAGTAATTTAAAAAATAAAATATTAAATAAAATGAAAAATCAAATATACTATCGCAATTTTCTAGTTATCATGTGAGAACATTATTTTTTAAGTTATTATTTTTCATAATTAATTTAAGTCCTTAACTAGTTTAAACTGGTATGAAGCAATCACGAGTCTTCTCTATCGATCTCTTTGCCTCGATATATGACGATAGATATTTCAAAAGCTACACTGTGAAAGCCGAGTCGAAAATAAAATCACGTTAGCAGACGATAGATAATGGAAAAACGTACTGTGAAAGCCGACTCCAAAGTAAACCTACTATAGATATTTCAAAAGCTATATAGTGAAAGCCGACTCTAAAATAAAACTACGATTGATATTTTAAAAGTTATGCTATAAAAGTTGACTTCAAAAAATTGAAAAAATGGGGATAAATCCCTAATTTATTGCCTTCACATTTTGTGGCTCCAAGAACATTAAGCGAAAACAATATCATGTTCTCAAATAATAAAATGCTTTCATTGAACTGAATTTGAACATAAAATAATTCATATAAATACCTTGTGTGCTGTTTTCATATCACAAACTTGTTTACAAAACGTTATTTTTAAATTCTTCAGATACATATTTCAAATTATATATAGAAGGTAGCTTATGAAATTAATTAATTTGAGAATGCATTTACTCGGATTTATAGAAGTGACATCTACACTTGAAAATGCCTGTGCTTTACTCAGATAGACCTTAACATAGCTAAACCATTGCTGAACTACCTAAATATAACAATCCCATATATTATGGAAATACGAGGAAGAAGCTATTAGAAACCTCTATATACTCAATGTTTTATATATGTGTCAGTTTTAAAATGGTACGATATATTTTTAAATGGTTATGATGCTCTAGAGTGTTTTGCTATAGATAAATAAAGGAATGATGACTAGCTAAATTCCACTACTCACTTTTGTGTGTTCGGTTTACGGAATTTTTTATGTATATATTTAAAAATATAAATGCATTGAATACCTTTTAAAAAACTTTTTTTTAACTAAATGCCCCATTTAAAAAAATAATTTAGTTTTTAAAAATTTCAAAATACTCCAGGGATTTTTTTTCCTTATGCATTTATTTGAAACAGATTTAAGTATTATTTCGTAGTTCCAATTTAAAACTTATTTTTTCAAAAACATTTCTATGCACTCGCAATGATTTTTCTAA
Organism: Argiope trifasciata; assembly: GCA_026543055.1. NCBI lineage: Eukaryota > Metazoa > Arthropoda > Arachnida > Araneae > Araneidae > Argiope > Argiope trifasciata. The sequence goes on along the minus strand of JAPMOQ010006428.1, from coordinate 336,057 downwards.
AGATTTTAATGTTTGACCGAACCAAAATTGATTTTTAATTGCCCTAAAGAATTCGAAACATTTAAATACATTTAATTTAAGCATTAAAATCTAATTTCCTCAAAAATAAAGACACCTAAAATATTTCAAAGATATTTTAATCTAATTAATACATGGTTTTGAAGAAAATAATACATACTTTTTTTCTATTAAAGATCCTACAACTATTTATTTTTTAAACATTTCATAATGCTGTTTTGATTGAATGAATACAACCATATATTTTGATGATAAAACAATAAAAAAATTAATATTTAATGTACAAAAAAGTTAACATTTTGCTTACTTCTGTCCATTGCCACCATAATACTCGCAAAATAATAAAAACTTTCGCTATTATTTTGATGAAATAAACGTCGTAATAGGCGTACTGAAATTGGTAACTCATTTAAATAAAACAGCATACTGTGGACTTTTACTTTGGATATTACATTTTGAAAGCACCTTTCATTTTGGAAGAAACTTTCCTCAGTTTAAAGAATTCCAATTCTATTAGTTTAAAAAAAGTAGTATTAAATAAATTTTTTATTTCGCTGTAATAAAAACATCTTTTCCATCAACAAACGTCTTTTTCCAATTTGTGCTGATAGTTTGGAAGTTTTAATTTCATAAAATTTCAAACATTTAGCTTTTTTATTATTGCTCTTCAAGAATATTGATTACATTGAAAATTCTTCTTAATTGCAACATTCCATAGAGTTTTGAAATAATTGAGAATTTTAATTTTAAAATATGTCAGATTTTATTTATTGATCATATTTGGATAAATCGTTGAAACACATTTTTCTAGAGTTCCAGAAGAGATGAAATTTGTTTAAAACTGTTTCGCTTTTTCAGATGATGGCAATAAAAAAATTTTTAAAAATGCATATTTTACCTAAATTTAGAATTTTTGTATTTCAGTTCTTTATCCTTTTAAGAAACGAGTTTAAAGTAGAGAAATCTATCTAGCCGGCTTCAGTGCAAAAAAAAAAAAAAAAGGAAAGTGAAGAAGAAAACAGAAAAAAAATCATCTGTGTGTTTCCTTCTCAATATTCACAGAATAAATTACTAATGATTAAATTTAAGTTACAAATTTAAGATAATCAAAATCTGCTTTAAGGTGTACGTACATATACACTTTAAACTCCAAAAATAGTTCAAAATATCGAATATTTTTTATTCTTTCAAAATGATTTCTGAACTTTTAGTTTTCAAATGATACAAAGATGTTGTCAATATTCGGAATATTTTTCGAGTTATAAAAATTTTTCTTGAGGCACTTTCATTAAAAAATCTAGTTTCATTTTTTTTTTAATTCCATTTACAAAAAAAGATATTTTTCCACTATGTTGACAAGAAATGAACCGATTTGTTTGGAAAAACATCAACTGTACAAGATATTTTTCCAAACAATCATAACTGAACAAGAAATTGATCAAATACAATGGATTTTATAGCAAACTAATCTGCATGTAATAATGGGACATATTTATAAAAATAAATTTTTAATGGCTATTTAAAAATTGAAATCACAGAAAAAATCTCGCGTTTTCTATCTATCGTTGAGGAAAAAATTGTTTAGAAAGAACTATAGATTCTTATCACTTGATTGAGGCAGACAATATGAAGACAAATATTAGGCATCACTTCCGCTTATAATTGTATGTCTATACAAATTAGAATTTAAGGTATCAAAAAATGTGTTAATTAGTCCATTAAATATCAATTAATTTGTTAATAACTAAAGTAATATGGTTTTTTCTCACTAAAATGAGTTTTAACATACATTAATGACCTACTATGGAAAAATTGGATTTCCAAGGTTAAAATTTTTAAAAATTCTTCTCTTGTATACGTATACGTCAATATTTCAATTTTTCGAAAAGAAAATTATAAAAAGAAAAATCTAAAAAATCAAAGATTGTCACTTCCTTTTTTTAAAAAATAAATCAGGTTTCTTGACTATTTAATGATGATGCCTACATTAAACAGAGAGAAAAATAACATTCATCCAGGTTTCTTCTGTCGTTGGTTATCATATCTGGGAATTAAAATTATCATTTTAGAGAATACACTGAACATTAAAGATTGTGTGCCTGAAATGCTCATAAGTGAATGCTATTGAAAGTTTACAGATTTTAAAATTACCTTCTGGAATACAGTTTGTTGAAGTCATGAATTTATTCCTCATTACTAGGAATTCAAATTTTGATTGTTGAACTATGTTTCAGTGAGGAGATATTTAGCGTTTTCTGTTGATGATGATGATATTGTGTCCGTGTTTCCATGGAAAGGGGGTGCAGTAGCTTCTGAGGGTAAAGACCCCTGAGCACCCAGAGGGCAGAAGTCTGACTTCTAGCTCAAATGAAGATGACACACTCATTCGCTTGCACAACCCCTTTTTACAGGGGGGCACATTCACACGCCTCACAAACAGAACGCAGAGTGACAACAATGCCCGAACCGAGACTTGAACCCGGGACGCCCAGATCACGGAGCGTTTTCTGTTAAAAGCTAGTTTTCATATTGAGATGTCTAAGATTCAGGTAGTCTCTTGACATTTGATATTGTATTTTTCCATCTTTTGTGGCATAAAAAGTTATTTTCACAAAAGCATTGAAATTTCTCTCTGAATTGCATCTGAATCTAAAATCATTTTTGTGTGAAGGAAAGAAATAAAATTAAGTAGATGTTATAAAAAGTTGTGCTAAAAAAACAGTAATATATTTCTTTATCGGCCTATATTATTCCTATTATCATTGCTTCTTACACAAAAATGCGTCTGAAATGCTTCAGCACTTCATTCTAAAAAACATTCATATAAAATTTAAAAAAACAGTACATTTTATTTATTGATAAATGTAACATTTTTCTATCATGCTTCAAGTGTTCGAGTTAGTGTTCTTCTTAATTATGAAAAATTTTCACTATGTAAAAACATGTGTGCAGAATATAGGCTTGTTACAAATTTTGAGCGCAAATCTCAGAACATTGCTCTAAATGTTTATTCATTTATTTTACAAATATCTATTTTTTTTAAAAATTGCTATAATTGCTTTATTTACATGACTTTACATTGCTTTTATTTTAGCTTTCTTTCAAGCATTTAATCTTTTGATTGAGTGTGTATTTTCCTGATTAAGATACGAATAGAAATTTAAAAGCTGAATATATATATATATATATACACCCGTAGGGTATCTTTGAGAAGTAGCCAACTTAAAAATCGATCGTTTCTATCGAATTTCTATCTTTTGATTAAAAATATAAAATGAATCAGCGTATAAAAAAGTTTAAAAATCATCTGCCAAATAAATCCAATGGAATTATGAAATTAATGAATAAAGGATGAGAATAGTAAAAATACATCTAAATTCAATTTACCAGAACCAATTTATATAAATAAAAATGAATGTTTGTCTGATATCTCATATGCCTTCCTCAACCGTTCTTCCAAATGCGATGAAACTTCGTCAGCTTATTGTTTACACCTAAGGAATAATACAATCATCTAAAATTTAAATAAAAATTAGAAAAAAAACGGCGTCTATTTGCAAGGATTAATCTCCAAATAACTCGCCGATGAGACAATAGATTATGTAAGAATGCTAAATCCAAGTTCACTATTAATATTTTGCAGCTATAGTACACAAACATCCTACAAGTCATTCTCAGACGTAACAGCTTTATGACAGATTTTGCGAGAAAGTTTTGGGAAGACAAGCCCTGTGGTTTTTAAATTTTAATTAAAAGTATTGTGGTACAAATAATTGTGTGCCTTCTTAATTTTCAAAAATTATCTTTTCAACTATGTTAATGATTTTATGGTATGAATATATTTTCTATGCTTAATCAATTTTAATCATATTTTCTAAAATTAAATTTGAGGATTCTGAACGAACATTAAACGAATCACGAGAAACAGTAAACAGTTTCTTTGATTACCAAGTATACAATAGAACTCCAAGTTTACAATTCTTAAAGAATGCACAAATCTAATATATAAAAATGAATACTTGTTTGTTTGTACTATATGTACTATCGTAACATTTATCCTATTTCGATGAACGATTATTGATTGAAAACTAATATTATTTTTTTCGGGGGTAGCAGCTAGTAAATTATAAATGTTCATAATTGAAATAAATTTAACTTTTATATCCGTTCATAAAAGTTCAAGACTGTTTTTAAAGCTATAAAACAGCACCGTAATTAAATCGTAGATGAATTATTTGATAATATCACAATTTTTCATTTGATTGAAATCAAATAACATTTAAAACACAGATGTTTAATATTAAAACACAAACATTCTAAAAAGTTTTGTAATATGTCTTCGCTATAAGTAACATCTTTTAAAAAGTTATATTGTTAAAAGTTAAAATTTTGAAACTGTTCATTTTTTATGTATATTGTGTAAATATCGGTTATGTTTTGCCTCCTAAAACTGAGATGTCATATAATAATCCCGCTTAACGTTACAATTATATTATTGCAATAGTTTAACATTATGAAATTTAAATACTCCTATTATGTAAAAGAAATAAATGAAGACCGGAATAAATGACCAGATAAAACAGGAAATATCAAATGAGCTTTCTGTTGTTGCAAAATAGGAAAACGTTATGCATCAATCATAACCAGAGATAATTGGGCCAAAAAGTTTGTGAAATTATCGATTACAATCCAGCAAAATATTTATTAGGAAATAGAAAACCCATTTTTCAGTATCTTCTTATGTTCTGTAAATGACCTTCAAGGGACCAATGAATGAAAATTCTAGTTTTATACAACTTTTTTACGTTAAAATATTTTTGCTGGAAATATTTATTGAAATATTAGAAAACTTATGGTCGACTCTCCAGAATGTTTTTAAAAAAGCAGCAAAAATATGAATCTCTGAAACAATTTATGCCATAAATCAAATATTTTGTCTTTACTCAGGTTGGGAAAAAAATTATAATAGCCTCCAGATGAGACTAGCACTAATCTGGTCACTTGGAAGTGACGGACTTTGAATGAGTCACCACTGATGTGTAATTATTTCTACTATCTGTTTATTGATTTGTTGCTTGTGTATGCGATAATTGCTACAGGCATTGACAGGCTCCGAAGATGTATGACCCTTAATTATTCCAGTAATAACTTCGCAAACTGGACAGCCTGCCCAACTTGGAACCAGTAAATTATACTTCTGATTAGAGATTACATGGCATTATATTTTAAATATGCTAATTATAACAATATCAATCAGTTTTAGATTATTCATAAAATGACACACAAAAAAAAACACTTCACAGTGATAGGATAATATAGTTGATAACGTAAAGTAAATCCTTTATTTGGCAGCTCTCGGGTATTTTTAATTGAAGCAAACAAGAAATTCACTTAAATTTAGAATTATCACAAGTTATCGTTTTTTTGAGGTTAGAATTCATGGAAAATACATGACATCCGGAATCCTTTAGCATGTAGAATCTGCCGGGAATCATACATCCTCTATTGGCCATGATATGAAGTATGTAAATGGAAAGTCGGTTTAAAAGTGATACAGCTGTGATTCAAAACAAGATGGTTCGTCGTAAAATATGCCTGTTGTTTCTCAAAACATAAAAAGTTCTTCTAGTAGAAAATACCTCATTTAAGACAATAGTATAGTTAATTTCTTGTGTTTGACGATTGAGGCCGCTTAGTCTTAATGGAGGTTTATGGATATATACTTCTTTCTACTTCAATGTAAAGAAAGACTCTCCAACTTGTTTTGAGTGTGCTGGTTTTATATATGAGCCCTCTGCATGCTGATTTTTGAATCTTAAGTATTCTCAAATGATGGACATGACATCAAACAGTACTATCATACTAATGTCAATAATTTGCATCGTCTTATTTCAGAACTTTTAAAGAATGTTTGTTGTGTATTATAGCATTCAAAATATATTATTTAGATTCTTTTTCAGTGCTATTTTTTTTCTGTGGTGTCTGTTATCGTAATTCTATATAACTCATTGTATCTTGCATTTAACATTATCAACGTACTTTCTAATGAGAGTTAGAATGTATAGAATTGCATTAATATGTATTATTTAATTACTTTGTAGGTAATAATAAGTTGTAATAAATTGAATTATTATTAATTATTTTAGTCCTTAATAATAAAAAGTTGCATTTAGGAAAATCATTTAATTCTCAAAACAGTGTATAACACGATATGTCAGTGACGCGTCATCCTGCTGGCAATACTACTGCAGTCGCATGCGTATCGGAAACAAGAAGATAATAAATAAAGATATAACGAAAATAGAACTAAAAGAAATAAAGATACCTTTAATGTGAATGGGATTTTGCTGCCAAGCAAAGAGACTACAAACTAGCAGGTGTTAAACGCAAAAATTTCTTGCGTACTGTCTGTGCCGAAGTGGCCTGTTGGGGAAGTCTCGGTTTCGAAATCGGAGGGCGTCAGATTCCACCGAAGAACCGTCTTGTTAATAGGTCTGGTGTACCTTAAATTCGTCAAAACCAATCATCTTCCTGCTGGTGTGGAAGTTTGGAAAAAGAAGTGCAGTTTGGTGTCGTCATCGTCATCTGGCCTTGGCACAAAATAGACCTAGATTTGCTTTAAAAAGAGGCGCTAATCTAACTAAACTAAACTCGTCCACTCCCTAACGAACTTGCCATACCAGAGAGCGCCTTTCATGGCACTAGCATACAATAACTACGAAATATTAATTTTTGACCTGAATTTAACATTTTGACTGGATCTATTACTTGTTCCTAGGCAAGTTTTTTCGCCTTTGCGTCTAGAAATGGTGTTAATTATATTCAAAAATCGAATTTCCCAACCGAACCAAATGAATTAGAAATTTGACTCAGACATTTAACATAGATGTCTATTTATCATTTATGCTATAGATGTTAAATATGTGCGCCGAATTGCATCCGTCTAGATTTTTTTGTAGTTAACGTGGTAACTTATGTTTGAACAAGCGAAATCTTCTGATTAAATTTTATTCAAAGTTTTATAGAAATTTTTAAATATGATGCAATTCTATTCATCTGTAAATATAATGACGTTTCATAGAAATCTATAAATATGCCAAAGGTTATTCATCTATCTCAAAGCGTTTTTGAGTTGAATACTTCCTCAATGCTTCGTATAAAAAGAAAGTAAAAAAATCTATGAAAAAAGCAATCCATTGATTGATCTATGAGCTACTGATCACTCTCAAAATGGGTGGTAGATATGCAGAGAATCTGAATGGTCTTTTTTATATTCCTAACTTTGTCCATGAAAAACGAAGAAAAGTAATGTTAATTTAGGACATATATGAATAATGCAAAAGAAGTACTTACTTTGCGTTACTCATTTTTTGACACACAGCTGTATAATTAATTTAATTAATCAGTGCAGTCACTGGGAGATGTTTTATCAAAGAAGTGAACATTTTCCAAATAAACCAAGTATATAAAAGCAAATAAAAATGTGTATAAATATTATACTAATTAATTCGCTTAGATCATTAAAATGCTTGTCAAATAGTCCTTAATTTAGATTAAGAAAAATTTTGTACTGCTCAGTCTTGAGATCGAAGGTCCTCCTTGTTTTTGCGCATGCGTAAGAATGCATTTATTTCATCAAAAAAGAAGTGAGAAGAAAAATGAAAAATAGCCGTTTTAGAAATAGGATGAATTGAAATTATACTTGAAATTCATAAGAGTAACCATCGCTCCTATTTCTGGGATGCGGTGGCCTGTGGTGAATTTTCGGCTCGTGAGCCGTAGGATTTCAGGTTCGAGACAAAGTAAATTAATTCTCAATATTGAATTATTTAAAAACTTTCTTGGTACATCCTAATCAAAAAGAAGAAATTTGGACTCGTATCATGATAACCAGCTTAAAAAAAATGTTCTAGTGTTAAAGCTGAAGAGAATGGATACATTATAGATAAATAATAAAGCAATCTCTAAATACATAGAAATACAGATTAGTAGGTTTTGCTTTGAAAAAATTTTCAGATTATTTCAAAAAATCTACAGTGATGATGGTTTTCATAAAATAGAGTGTACAAAGAGAATCTTTTAGAAATCAAATACCGCCATCCTTTATTTCAAACAAAGTTCTTTTTTTATCTCAAAAACGTTCCAAAACAGCAAAAAATGAAAAAAAAAGTGGTAAAATTTCAACGATGAAAGGGTGTGAATTGCCGATTCAGAAACAACGTGAAAGAAGCTAAATTTCTAAGAACAGAAGAAAAAAATGGTTTTTCATTCATTTCAATAACGAATTTAGAAATACAGAATAACAAATTCAAATGTTTTTGCAAAAAAAAAAATTAGATTTTATTACTTTTATTTTCAAAGTTTAATTTAATTTTTTTTGTTGAAATGTAAGTAAAAGGCAATTATGTTTTTTTTTTTTTACTTTAACCTATTATTGGATATAATTTCAAGGAAATGTTTAAAAAATTAAAATCTACCATTTTGTTTTTCATCAAACGTATTGAACATTAATATTTTTAAATAAGTTCCAATCATAAGTTCAATTTTTATGTTATTAACTGTTTAGTTTTCTTACATATCTTTCCAGTTTAAGATGAATTTCAAAAGTCCATTCCCCTTTCTTATCATGATCATCATATGGTTCCTTTATTTCTTAATTAATTTGCTTTAAATGGCTCATTTTGAATCTGGATTGAATTGTTTCCGTTTGAGTATCATTTTTCAATAAATTTTCATTTAAAGAAGAAAGAAAGAAAAATGAGCAGCAAGGCTTAAATCTAAAAGTAGGAATTCAAGTAGAGGTTAATTTTTCTTTTCACTTTTTATTTGTAGAGTTTGAACCTTTGGATTTATTTGTTTTCAGATTTACAATTAACAAATTCTTCGAAAATGTTTTGTTATTTAAGGAAATTCTAGATGTTAAACATATTTTTCTATCCAAAGTCAATCCGATTCCTATTTTAAATATTTCTTTGATTTTTAATTTTATTTTATTTTATTCTGTCGGTTTTATAATTTAAAAAATATATATGAATGGCAAGTATTGTAATTGACAACAAAAAAAATCTGACCTCGGGATTGTAATGAATCTTTACATTTCAGTCCTCTTTCAACCAGAAGTAGATATGTTTGGATTTAAGTTTCATGTGAAGATGATAATTGAAAAACAGAAAAAGAAGGATAAATTTTGAAGGGAAACCATTACATTGAATGTCTGTATCTGATTATAAATTTTATCTCTATTGTAATAGTACGAATGTTTGGGAAAATGATAAGATTTAAAAGATTGAACAGCGACATTTTGCCGTTTAAAACTAAATCGTGGATACGTTTCAAATTTTAAACTGAATCTATCGAGATTCAAAACTTATAGTTAACGGCAAATACGAAATGCATGTAAGAGACTACCGCGTTTATATTTATTTTGTTTGATTTAGTAAGGAATGATATATTGTTATACAGAATGTCTGTAAAACCAAATATCGTATTTTAATAAGCGTTTTATGCCTTCTAGGTTTGTTGACTGAAGCGTGTAAGCTCCATAAGATAAAACAGGTGAATATTAGGAAACTTATATCTAGCTGCCACATTAAAGGGCTACTTATCATACTTAGACAACAAGAAATACTCGTTTATTAATCAGAAATTCTACTACCCAACAGAATGGACTCCGTTGGGTAGTAGACTTCTTTTTAACAAAGAAAAGTCCCCTTTGTTTACAATAAAAAATGTAATGAGTGTAAAAATAAAGTATTTAATGATCTATTAAGGAAAAAAGTTTCTTTTAAAGTCGAAAATTGAGTTGTGTTACTGATATTTTAAATTTAGGAAAAGGAAATATCGCCTTTTTTATTTTCTACTCTATAAAGAAAAGAAAAAAATATTGTGATCGTAGAAAAGTTCAAATGGGAGATCAATTTCGAAGCCTCAAATAATCCTGAGTTCGAAAAATGCATTTTTGCCATTTTGTCTGCTTGACAAAGATGCTTTAAGTTAAATGGATGGAATGTGATCTGTAAAGATGTACATTAAAGTTGTATTGTATATTTATATAAAATCTTGAGAAAAGTTCTTTCAGAGGAAGGGAAATCTGCTCGGCTGATTAAATATAAGTTAACACGACAACTGCAAAATGAAAAGAACTCGGGGGATAAAACTCGATATATAGTTTACTAGCCGCCTTTGGCCACCAGCTAGTTCGCCATGAGTAATGCGTTCTAAAATTTTCAATTAAATCACATATTCATTAGCCTTTAAGTAATTCCGGGCATTGATTGACCTGAAATTAATATTCTCTTTAAGATGATGGACGGAAAATAAGTCGGGAATTCACTGCATATCCTGTCTGAATTCAATCAGGTTTAACATAAATAAGGAAGATTTGTTGAATTAATGATATAGATATTGCAAACGATCATAGAAACCTTTGCTGTGCATTTATTTTTTTAGAAAATGTCACATTTTATATTTCTTTTATTTTATCCAGTCACGTGTTAAAAGTTGCATTTCTTTAGATTTAATTTGCGATGTTAGTTGCTTTTTTATTTCAACTTCCGTCATTGTTTTCTTTTATTTTATCCAGTCACGGGCTAAAAAAAGCATGGTTAAAATATTTCTTTAAAAATTCGTTAAAAATAATAGCTTAAGTTATACATTAAAACACTGATATCATTAGAAAGCTAATTTCTTAATCTTTAAATTGATGTAAAAATCATGTTTGTGCGATAATATTTTCTGAAGTTTAGAAAAAACGTCGAAATTTTGCTTACATTTTAATTAATTCAAATTCTAATTTAAAATTCGAAAAAAGGGCTCAGAGGTGCACATTCCCGACCTCCAAGGTAAACAAGTACCGAATTTGGTAGCTGTAGGTCTAACAGTCTGGTCTGTCGAGCGCCAACACACACACACATTCAGCCTTATTATAAGTACTAGCCGCCTTTGGCGATCAGCTGGTTCACCGTGAATAATGCGTTGTAAAATTTTTAATTAAATCACATATTCATTAGCCTTGAAGTAATTTTGGGCATTGATTGGCCTGAAATTGATATTTTCTTGAAGATGATGGACGAAAGGTTCTAAAAGAACACTTTTTCTTAATAATATTCTTTAATTTTATAAATCAGTCAGTTTTAACTATAGGTTATGCTTCCAAAATATTAAAAATGTTTTTTTTTTTCGATGATGTTGCCAAAATATTAAATATGGTTTCTTAAAGAAAGCGAAAAAGGGAAAAAAATTATTCAATTAATGATACAGATATTGCAAACGATCATAGAAATATGCCATTAAATCGTGATTTCAATGCATATCCTGTCTGAATTCAATCAGGTTTAACATAAATAAGGAAGATTTGTTGAATAAATGATTTAGATGTTGCAAACGATCATAGAAACCTTTGCTTTGCATTTATTTTTTTAGAAAATAGCACATTTTATATTTCTTTTATTTTGTCCAGTCACGTGTTAAAAGTTGCATTTCTTTAGATTTAATTTGCGATGTTAGTTGCTTTTTTTTTATTTGAACTTCCGTCATCAGTTTCTTTTATTTTATCCAGTCACGTGCTAACATGGTTAAAATATTTATTTAAAAATTCGTTAAAAATAGAAGCTTGAGATACACATTAAAACACTGATACCATTAGAAAGCTAATTTTTTAATCTTTAAATTGATGTTAAAATCATCTTTTTCCGATAATATTTTCGGAAGTTATAGCGGAAAAATTTCGAAATTTCACTTAAATTTTAAATAATTCAAATTCTAATTAAAAATTCGAAAAACGGGCTCCGAGGTGCACATTCCCGACCTTCAAGGTATACATGTACCAAATTTGGTAGCTGTAGGTCCAACAGTCTGGCCTGTAGAGCGCCAACACACACACAGATTGAGCTTTATTATAAGTATATATAAGATACTGGGGAAATTTTGTGCCCCAAGTAGGGAATTGGTCTGTTTCTCAATATTTAACAATATTATGAGATATTTTACAAAATTGAACAATATTCCACAATATTAAAAAATATTGCGAATATCCATCAATGCCATACAATATTGTTCAATACAGGGTGATTCATAATGAATGGGACAAAAAGAAAACATGATTGTGAGCGTTGTAATTAATATATTTAGAAAATTCAAATTTACCTCAAAACTACATTTATTCAAGTTTCTACAGTTGTTCAATATGTCCCCCTCTTGTGACAATACAAATGTCTACACGGTAATCAAGCTCCTACCACACTCGTGATCGCATATTCCCTGTGATGGAGTTCAACACTGCAGTTATCCACTGTTTTTTGCATAAGCAGCCGGTATCCCAAACTGATTCACCCACCTGCTTATGTCATGCCGATACGGTGGTTCTTTACGGAATTTCGTTCGAAAATGTCTTTGCACAACAATTACCTAGGAGTTTTTGGCATATTCGAAAACGCAGGACACTTTCTAATGCATGGACGACATTTTGTTTAACAGCGCCGCTAGAGGTGAGTTCGTCATTCAATGATTTTTCTCTGTTGCTAAATAAAACTTGTATAATTATAGTTGCAGAATTAATTTGTTTCGGATGAATAAATCTATTATGGCAGTCACACTGCGCTATTATTTTTGTCCCATTACGAATCGCCCGGTATTTGTATGCTACTAGGGGCCAAATCCAACTGGGGAAGCGGCCATCCTGTTTGTACATTCAGAAACAAATAAACGTGTTAACCCAAAAATTGCAAAGACTTAAATACATCAAATTTGGAATGTGATTTTGTGACCACAATTGTAGTTATTTTCAAATTTAGGTTTCAGTCGGTTGAACACTGTTTCACTTTGATTAGAGTTTAAATGAGGAAATTTTGAAAAGGTAATTCTCTTTTATTTATTCAAACAACATGCTGAGGGCTTTATGGTAATTGCTTTCTGTGCAAAAAGGAGTAAATTAAGCTTGCTAGCAGATATAATTTATGTACAATTTTTAGGTCCGAATGGTAGATTTCTTCCCAAATTCAAACAAGTTCGATTCGAAATCTGCCAAGTGTTGATCCATTCATCACATGAACCTAATGATTATTAAACTCAGAAAGCCGGATGTATGCAATTTAGCTTATCACATTATCACAAAGTTAACAGACCTATTTAAAGTTTGAACCAAATGCTCCAACAGGATTACTGTCTCGGTATCACTCTACTTGCATGTATGTGAATGCAGTGATTCAGCCACTTTGAATGGTCTCCCCAAAACTTTAATCACATTCATTTTAATTGATTAATTAAATTAAGTTTGATTTTTCTTTTTGACACGTTTTTTCTCAACTGACTAAGTCCAAAATTTGCCGCAAAACTACAATTGAAGAGTGCTGCAAATAAGATGTAGCTCCATTTTGGAAGAATTTAGAATTACATGCACTATCTATCACGTGATAAAAAAAATCTTCTTCATTTGGTGCCAGAACGAGGCAGTTTTCATTCGTTAGTTTTCGTGTTACAAAAGCGATGGAGCTGTGTGTCTCATTAGCTTGTTGTGATATAGAAGTAGCTTCTGGACTACCACTATTTAGTGCTATCATAATCATAGAAAAAGAAAGTAGAAAAAGTTTTTTTTCTATTTTATGAATATTCTAGTATCATAAATAGGACAAGTGAAGGGTTTGTTTTTACTTGTTGCCCGAGGAATTAATTTCACTTTCATTGACCTATTAAAAGGCTTCTTCCTGAAAACTCCTTACATTTTACAAACCTCTTACGTTTTGTTCGTTTACTTTAAATAAAATAATACTATAGTAAAATGCATTTTTGCGACATATTTTTCATAGAGGTAGACAGATTATGTGTTAGGTTGGAAGAAAAAGGTAGCTCCAACTTTCTAACAGGTGCCACTTCATCTGGAAAATACACTTTTGAGTGAAAACACCGTTTTAATATGTATCTATCCAAAAACAAAGAAATGTAAGAATTTTATAAACGGAACTTTGTTGAACATTTAAAGAAAAATATATATTGTATTTAGTGAGCGCTAATGCTGCTACTACTAAAACACAAATGAACTGAAAAACTTTAGAATAAATATTAGTACAATTGAAACAATTACAGCTAAGGAATCAAATTAATAAAGAATCTGGTCTGAGTACTTTCTCAAGGGTCATCCTCAGGCAGGGATTCAAACCAGGGATTTCTTCTGTGATGGGTCTGACTTTCATCCAGAAATCGATTCATCGTGACCCGAAAATCCCAGAATATTGAGGTTTTGGAGATACTATTAGTATCATAAAGAAAAGACACCAAATTTTAAACGATGGTAAGTCAAAATCACAGCCAAATTCGTTGATATAAGAAAGTATCTTTTGTTGACATTTGGATAGTTTTATTTATTGGTACTTGAAAAGAAAGTAATCTCTTTTGCCTCAACAAACTAGAAACCTCGAATCAAATAAATATATAAAAATATTTTTATGTAAAAAGAGGCATAGTGGAAAAACGCAACTTAATTCCAGCCAAATGCAGATACTATCAATCAATTTTTTCTAAATCAACAAATTTCCATAGATAAAATTCTTACATTTCTTTGTTTCTGGATTGATAGTATCTGCATTTGGCTGGAATTAAGCTGCAGTTGCGTTTTTCCACCATGCCTCTTTTTACATAAAAATATTTTTATATATTTATTTGATTCGAGGTTTCTAGTTTGTTGAGGCAAAAGAGATTACTTTCTTTTCAAGTACCAATAAATAAAACTATCCAGATGTCAACAAAAGATACTTTCTTATATCAACGAATTTGGCTGTGATTTTGACTTACCATCGTTTAAAATTTGGTGTCTTTTCTTTATGATACTAATATTATTTCCAAAACCTCAATATTCTGGGATTTTCGGGTCACGAGGGATCGGTTTCTGGACGAAAGTCAGACCCTTCACAGAAGAAATCCCTGGTTTGAATCCCTGCCTGAGGATGACCCTTGAGAAAGTACTCAGACCAGATTCTTTATTAATTTGATTCCTTGGCTGTAATTGTTTCAATTGTACTAATATTTATTCTAAAGTTGATCATAATATGTAGAAACAGTTAAGAAGACTGACCAGAAGGAAAATCGTCAAACAATTTGGAATTTAGGATTTTCATACGTTTTTTACGGCTTGCTGCTACCTTAATTAATTGGAGCTACCTCCTTTTTGCAGCAAACACTTCAATTGCAATCACTAAATCACATACCGAATTGAATGTAATTAAGACATTTCACTTTTGAGTTATGACGCTTACATGCTTCTGAAAGTGCAGATGGGCACACATTCAACCCTCTTCAAATCTGTGTTCCAAATTTTGGTTCATCTAGCTTTCTTCATTTTGTATTTATCATGTTAAATTACATTCAAGCTGCCGGCCAGGCAAAGTTTCTCTGGTTGCATTTTGTTCAAAATTTCTGGGAAGGTGCATGCTCTGCTTGATTTCCATATTTTATCCATCTGGATCAAATGGGTTTTGATTGATCTTGGTCACAGGCAGACATACAGATATAATGAAAAAAATTTCAAACATAGGGAAGTCCAAACTAAGAAGATTTGAAAAACAATTTCGAGTTCGAATTTAACTTATATTAAAGTAGTCAATGTCAAAAAATATGTTTTTCGAACTCAGGAAGATCCAGAATGTTGGTATTCTACAAAATTTCGAGTTCGAGTTTTTCGTCGATCACAATGCACAATCTCTACTTTTCATACACGGAAAAGTAAAAAGAAACACTAAAAGTTCACGATATTCGAGTACCTCCCCCCCCCTATGTTCAAGTACGTTAACCACATATTCGATATACCCACAATATTGGAATACGTCACAACTGCGATGAATAATGGAACGTGATATTTTGAGACGGGCACTCAGATTAATTGATTAAAGTAGCGTTTTAGTAAAGTATTTGGACCCCATTAGGATGTGATGAAATAAACGAATATTCTTGAACTATTTTGAGTCCAGTTAGATCATCGTGATACGAGATCGAAGTATTTGCCGTTGCCAGTTGTTTCTGGAATTAAGATTAAACCATTGGTGAGTTGGCAACCCATACTATATCGCCAATTAATTCTTTTTTTAATCCGGGCTTTGTCCTTTTTTTCTTTGTTTTTGCCTGTTGACACTCACTTAGCATGTAATGTAAAAAAATAAAAATATTTTTAAGTTTCGAAATTTTTAACTGCGGATGCTGCGATCAATCTTCAATGACCATTCAATGCCACTTAAACACAATAACAAGCAAGAAAAATCAATATTTTTTCGCAGTATTTGGCATCGCACTTTCGTTAGTGCTTTGTTAAATACATATACATAGTATGTGTGTGTTATCTAAATATGACGAATCCTGTGATTATACATAATTATCGGTAATTATTCATAGTTGCAATTAAACTTAATGAAGATTGTAAATCATCGCCGAGAGAGATTTCCTCTAGTAATTATAAATAGCCACAAGCGCATGCTATTTACGGTCACGTATATTTCAGTACTGGATAAAAATTTAGAAATATTTTTTGGAGAGTTTTATCACGTGAGAACATGATATTGTTTTCGCTTGTTGTTTTTGGAACTTCAAAATGTGAAAGCAACAAATTATCAAAGCCTCAAAATGGAAGGGCAACAAATTTTTGAAGCCTCAAAATTCGTAGACAACAAATTGGCTATTTATTTATTTCCTTTGGAATCGGCTTTCAAGTATGGATTCTGAATTATCTATCGTCTGCTCATGTAGCTTTATTTTCAAGTCGGCTCTCACAACATAGTTTTTCCCTCATCTAACGTCTGTTAATGTAGTTTAAATTTGAAGTCAGCTTTCAGAGTATAACTTATTTGAATTATCAATGTCTTCTGCTGTGATTTTTCCCTTAGAAGATAAAGTGTTATTATTAAACTCGGGGAACGTTTTTTTTTATAAAAATAAATCAGACATTCTTTATTTAATCGATATAAATTGGCTCAGTGCTCATTTCAACTAATTAAAATAAGGTTATTAGAAAATGATGCAGAATGTCGTCGCGTTTGGCAATTTATCGCCAAATATATTTAAAACTTGATTTCCAAATTATACATCCTATGAATTCTTAAGAATTTACTTAATTAATTTAAGTCATTAACCAGTTTAAACTGGTTTGAAATAATCACGAGAGTATCAGATTACGTATGTTTTGATACTTAGAAAAACGATGTCCTCCTCCCCCGTCTAAAAATGCCCTCTCTTAAGTCCTATCTTTATATATATATATATATATATATATATATATATATATATATATATATATATAAAGAGAGAGGTGGGGGAGAGAGAAGTTTCATAATTGTTTCTTACCGGTTTGAACTGGTTAAGGACTTAAATTCAATAAGACAAATGATAATGTTCTCACATGATGACTTGGAATTTGCTATAGTCGGATTCCTTTTATATTATTTTATGTATAAAATCATAAACTCGTCAGATCGCATCGCTCTGTGCTGGTAGCGAAGCCAGTCCTGTCTCGCAACTAAAATAATTGCCTCTCTCAAACCAGCCGACACATATTCTCTTACGCGCTGAAAAAGTCCCAATAAAGGGAAAACTAAAATTACTCGCTTCTTACGGAGTGTGAAAGCTGGAGCATCCAGAAAGGAAAGAAGAATAAATAAATAAGAGGGTGGAGAGGGCCCATAGAGGGGGACATAAAAGGAGGCCTCCACTAAAATTGCAGGAATGGAGCCTAACAAATCCTTGTTGTGTGTTTGAAGGGCCGTCTCCCCGTATTGATCCCTTCCCCATCCTAATCAGTTCTCTTTCGCTATATGCACGACACAAGCCCAGAGGAAAAATTTGCTCCACGTAAAATTAACGGAAAGTCACGTCTTCCTGTTTCCATCCATCCCCTCGGCGCATGCGCAGCATCTGCGGGCCTTCACAACCCTTTTATTTTCCAGTTTGGCTGCACTATATATGTTTCTTTTTTTCTTCTTCCTTCCCATGGCTTTATTTTTGTTGCGAGGATTTTTCGCGCTGGGACCTTCGCGAGGCCCCCAACTCTGCCAGATTAATGTCCAATCAGGAAGATAGATGGAGCTGGATAAAGGAACCACTGCACCAAGAATCTGTCTCGCTGACGAAAAGATGCTCCTTCTTTTTTTTCTTTTCTGAGAAATCCTGGGGATCTTGTACCGCGGGGGCGGTGAGAGGGCCGAACCATTAGCGAGCTGCGAACATGGGGGGAGCGGCGAAGCAGAACGAAGCCGGAGGGGTCTTTTCGGCTAAAAGGCCAGCAGCAATTGACATATGCAGATGACGCTGCGTGGCGCCACGACGTGCTTTTTTGCGGTCGGAATGCAATCAGGGGACCATCATCGAATCCTGCCCTCCTCCCCCGCAAGAGATCATGGGGCTGGGTGGAGGGGCATTTAGATTTTTTTTTCCTCCGTCTCCACTTCTTTTTTTATCTTTTTGCCTCGAAAGGTGAAGAGATATTTATTTTTCTCATTGGCTCAACAGATTGTAATCAATAGCTGACTGATATCTCTATACAAGAGATAAATCTATTTTGATTAAGGGAATAAGATTGTAGGGAAGCTTATTTCGATTATAGATTTTTTTTTTTGCATATATAGAAGTTTATTTGGCTTATACATCTTATAGCATATATATATATATATATATATATATATATATATATATATATAGGCTAAAAGATGTATAATGCTCTGATTCCTTCCGCAGTTAACAACTTTGTAAAAAACATATTGCAATTTCCCACCTACTGATATATTGTTTGAAATTCTATCAAACAATCAGTAGCGTCAAGCATCTCTCCCTGTTATGAAAAAAGCAGGACATCCGTGAGTCTGTATATTTGTTTGTTTTTGTTTCACAAGACATCTTGCAAACGTGGATTAACAGCCAACATGGCACCAATGGCCTAATTTCATCTGTCAAAAAATATTTCTTCTTTATTTAATTGTATAATAAAAATGAATCCAAACTGCGATATTTATACTTAAAGCTTAAAATGATTACCTAGCATTTATTTCATCAAATCTTTTACTCTCGTCTTCTTGCCTCATTTTAAAGTTCTTTCTTTGAAAACTGATTCAATTGCTAGGAGATGGCAGCTTCATTTCACTAATATTTAACTGATATTATGTCTGACAAAGTTGCTCAGCTCTTTTCTTATCAAAAACAAACAAACATAGGAAAGCAAAAACTCTGCAAGTGATATTTCTATTGTCAAACACACAAACACCAAAAAGAAGAGAGCAGTAAAATAAAAACTCTTGTCGCCGTAGTCAATGATGTGTATGGAAAATAGTATCATAAGCAATACTTCAATGTGCCAGATGATTCAAAGATCAGAAATAAAAATACTAACGAAGAGTCTTAACATAGGAGAGGAATCATGAAAATTTTCAAAATACGCTTAAAAGAAAAACTGTACTACCATATTTAAAATACAAAACTTAAAATTTTAAATATTTTTACCTTGACTGACGTCGGTTATATCAGATGATATATTTGTAACTATCACACCACAAGCCTCTGAAGGAAATATCTAAACGAAAAATGAATAATTGTTAGATTTTTAGCCATTCAACAGACAAAATATGTTAATTCATGATATCATGATAGCAACAATGTATATTAAATATAACAAAAACATAAAAATTTACAGCATTAGCCAATAAAAGTCACATCTGTTATTTTGCATTACTTTACACATTACTTTTAAATACATTTATGCTGCAAGTTGATCAAAATTACTTTTTTATCCCTAGTTTTATTTCTTAATATGAATTTAATGATTTATTACTAAAAATTATAAGCGGTATATTTTCATTATCACCATTGTATATACCAAAGAATAAAGAGATTATGAAGAAAAATTATTATTGCGTGTGAGGAACCATTGATCTATGAATTCTTTTGACCAAACAACGTCTTATTACAATTACAATTCCTTTATCTTTTCCAATTCAAATGATAAAACACATTGTCATTCAAAAATATTTAAGACTATATTTTAAATTTTTATATTTTAAAGATATATTATCTATGAATATAAATATGAATTGAGACAAAAAAAAAACAGCCTTCACTGAATAGATGATCAAATTATACCATTATTATAAGTAATGGGGAATTAAATTTTTAATCATAACATTATTATCAGCTCTTAATTTCTAATCAAAAATAATTCTCTATTTATTTATGTATAAAAATACTCAGCATTTGTTTACAATCATTTTTATTAATACACAAAATAAAAATTTTGAAAAAGTTGTGAAATATGATGAAATGCGTTTTTAAATAGATTTATTTAATTTTTTTTTTCATTTGCAATTCGAAAAATTCCTTCCCAATCAATTTGTTTTTATGAAGCATTTTAATGAAGAAAAATTACGGTTTTTTTCTTTTTAAACACAGGGTCTCTACATAAATTAATGTTATTTTGTATTAGAAATGAAGAATTTCTCACAAAGACTTTCTTTTATTCAAATAAAGCTAAAAAGAGTAAAATATTTTTTGATATGTTAGAAAAATCTTTAAGATCAACTAAACATGAATGATTTTAAATTTCATGTTTATGGTTTTACCTAAATAAATAGGAAGAACAATGGATAGAAGTTATATGTATGGAATAGATATTGTACCTAAAATATATTTATAGAAAATAAGTCGCAGAAATAGATTTTCAGTAGCTTTAAAAATTAATTATTAGCGATTTCAAAAAAGGAATTATTAATTAATATTGAATGAAAAATGAATATTAATGAGCAAAAAAATATAAAAAAGTAAACATTAAATTTGGTTCTGATAGAAGTAATTCTAGCATCTAATTTATATTCTATTCTCACTCTGAAATTTGAAGAAACGAATGCACCAAAATTAAAAATGATTTTAAAAATATTAACTGCTGTTACATTTTAAAGTCAAAACGACAACTTAGAAGCCTAATTTTCTATTTGAGATGATATTTACAGAAAGTAGTGAAGATTGTAGTGAAGAAAGTGATCTGATTGTAGTTGATTCAATTCGCTAGATTGTAAAATAATATTAATCTTTAATAATTCCCTTTAAGGTATTAAAACTGTAAAGCCTTCAGAATTATTATTACTAATGTTATTTACATTCGGGATACTCTTTTATTTCCTTTAAAGCACCACATTTTGTTTTTGCTGTTGAAAGATCAGTATTCTCATGATCAAAATTGGAGTAAGGATCACCAAACATCGATGCAGCGTAAAAGCGTGAAAACGAAGAGGTAATTTCTTATTATAGTCAGTGCGAGTGATCTCCTCAAATGTTCTGGTATTCTCTCTAATAAAACTATTTCCCAACAGAACATTTTGATGTCACATGCGTACTATATTTACGAAATATCAAAAATGTGATACTAAGCATTTTAATTGAATCCATTGTGTGATCTCTGGGAGTTGAATGAATGGTATGTGGTTATTGGTATTCTTTAATAGAATTTGTGTTTTGTCCCGCTAAATACCATTCTGCTTGAATTGCCAAAAGATTTTAACAGTTCATCACCTTTTGATTGAATGTCCTGATTTTAAACATCATCGTTTAAGATTTTTTCATGCTTCAACAATGGACATGCAAATGCTTGTAGGGGAACACCCCCAATAAAAATCTTTTCAAATTTTTAAAAGCAATTGGGTTTTACCATCCTATTTAATATTTCCATTTATTGCCATTTTTTACTTTTTGCATAACAAAAACGATTTAATTTTATCAATTAGTTTCAACTTTTAATTATTTTTAAATAAGACAAGTATATTATTTTAACCATATGTCTGACGCAGTATGGTCAGGTATGTCTCTTGCGCCACTAAACCACACAATCCAATCCATCCAAACTGAATTTAACCGAAATTTGGAGCAGAACTACAAGTGTAATCACAAAATCAGATATCAAATTTGAAATATTTAAGTCATCGCGTTATTAAATTATCGCTCTTGTATGTTTCTGGGAGAACAGACGGATAGATGATCAACCCGCTTTAGAACGGGCGTCGAACAATTGAGCAGATAGACTTCTTGGATTTTGCTCAAAATTAGAAAGAAATCCATAAATTTGGTGTAAAAAGCAGTTCAACCGTCTAGCTCAAATACTGTTTCAGTTACTTTTGTCACATACTGACATAATATCATAAATGTGTTTCTGAAACTCAGAGAGGTTTAAAACAGAGAGATACGTCCAAATTTCAATTTTGATTGTATTTTTATGGCTTCAATACTTTTCGTATACAAGAAAGTAAAAATTATCTACAATGGCTTGTTTTGAAAGGTATGAGATCAATTTTTAGGAATGTATCAATAATTACTGAAAGAATGCTTGATTTAAAAAACACAAAATGGTAATATTTAAAAGCAAAAATGTGTGAACAATTCTCATTATTTTATGATCTAGAATTCCATAAGAAAAATATTTGTTAAAATTTTTATTTTAACAAATATAAAATATTTTGATATAACATAAAATTTTTATTTGATGCCATATCGAAATTTGAAATGATGTTAAAAATCTGGAAAATTGAAGACAATTAAAACTTATTGAAATAAAATTGCTTACCTGTAAGAGACTAAATATTCTAATTAATAAATAAATAATAAAAGAAATAAGGAAGCTAAAAGAAATGATTTGAAACTAAGACAGAAGGTAACTTTTAAAATATTTAATCATCTACAGTATGGAGGAAGTCTGTGAAGGTAAATGCATATTTTTACACTGAAATTTATTTTTCTCGAAAAGTGAATTTTTCATAGTTGATGCGGTTTTTTTTAAATCAGTAATTATTGTTCAGAGTTTCATGCGATACTTTTTATGCTTCTCTTTTGCATTCAATATTATATGCGAGTACAAAAATCTCTAATTTCTCTGATATATAAGAGAATATTTAGCTAATTTTAAAAACATACAAGCGTTTGCAAAATACGTTTGAGCGTTATAATAAAAGTGTTCTTAAGAAATCAATGCATAATACACGTGGAAAATTAAATTACCAAATTTATACAAGTAGTTTTACATGTGAATTTCAAAAATGAGAGTAATGTCTTACTGAGAATAATGTCTTACAAAAACTTAATTTCATAGTTTTAATGTCCATAGTATTAATTATAATAAAATGAAAACATTTTTACAATATCAATATGATTAAAAAATTTTAATAAAACAATGATAAAAATGGATTATAATTTTGACTTAATACTCTAAGTTTTTTTTTTTTTTTTTTATTAAAAAAAACCCTTCTCTTTTCACTTTTACTTTTTTTACTAACACACTAATGAAATTTTATATACAAAATTACCTAATTAATTTATACAAAATTAATTAGGTATTTAATTTAAGATATGCCTACTTAATTTGTGTATTAATTTATACAAAAATAAATTAATTAACAAATTAAATGTTTAATTAAATTATTTAAACTAAACAAACTAATTAAAACAATTTGAATTAGCAAATTAATTAAAATTAATTTGTGTATTAATTTATATAAAATCATTTTAAGACAATTTTCATTCATACTTAACATTCAAAAAAGTCAATGAAGAAATTTATTTTTTAAATTCATAATAATAAGTTAAGAGCGATTCCACGGCATATAACCTACTTACGCGAATACAAAGTGTTGTGAAAATGTTATAATCATCAAATAACCCAAACTCGAGATTTTGACGAATCTGTATTTTAGATCTTCTTAAGTTCGAAAAACGCATTTTTTACATTATGCCTGTCTGGTTTCCCCTCTGTGTTTAACAAAGGTAACTAAAAAATGCATTGAGTTAGACTGGTAAAATTTGGTATACATTACTATTAATATCGAATTTCTATATTTTTATCAAATTAGGAACAAAATCTATTCAAAGGATTTGTCTGTCAAGTTTCTTGAATATAACTTAATGCAATAACTATTAAACAAAGAGAATGAGATGATAAATGGGGTACACAGATGAAACGGTCATACAAATATACAAACCAACATACTGCCAATCATAAATTTATTTCAAAGTTTGTTACAAGTTTACAATTAAAATGGAAAAATTAGCTGTGCAGCAAATTTTTATCCATCTAATTATTTGAACTTGCACTTTTTCTAGCTGCCTTGAAATAGACATTCTTCCTGTGAAGAGATTTCATTCGAAATCTATGCATATAAATCGATACTTACTTTGCACAGAAACGGTTATAATTACTTATTGTTCAATGTCAGCTGTTAAATGTAAACTGTCATGCGAGTATTTCAAATTCTTTATTAAAAGATTTTAACATCACTCTTTAAAGAAACCCTCATTTCATTAATTAATAGAGTTACAAAATATCCGAAATTTTTCAAGGAGCACTTGGCTGTTTTACTACTCACCATATCATCAAAAATTTCATCGTCAGAGGTAAAAAAATAGATACGAAAAAATCAAAGTTATAAAATTGGCATCTAATAAATTCTATCTTTAGTTAAAATAGACCTGACCATTCTGATATTAATAATTTCTATAAATTGGCAATGGAAATCGACATTCCTGTTTTCCTAGATTGTTATCGAGCAAAAATGATATTTTGCATAATCCCAGAATTCAAAATACTACCTTTTTAACGATATCAGTTTTATTTCTGCACATTTTTAAATAAATTTAAATTGATTCATATCTATTCATAGCGTTATAATAAAACTTAGCTGCAAGCATTTGCTAATGTCAAAATTAATATTTTTGAAAATGTCCTTTTTTACAATAATTCCAAAATAGGATTTTCGGTTCTAGCTTTTATTTCTTATCATATATATTTTAATTATAACCCATAATAATTAAATTCTATAACCCATAAAATAACATATAAGTAATTAGATTAATAACCCCTAAATAATTAGAATAACCCAAAAAAATTAGATTCTATAATTCCCCTATTCATATCGCTGTAACACATTTTGGCTATTTTACGACTCAAATTATTCATCATTTTATATTAAAACTGAAATGTACATTTCAATCCAACTAAGAAACGGATTAAATTCAACAACTCTTTCCTAACACTTGATAAGGAAATGATCATTTCAAATAGGATTTTAACCGTTGAAAAAAATTAATTTGGGATTACTAAAGAAAATTTAAAATTTTATTTACGTCATCGAAAATGTAACTTCATCTTGATATGTCAAGATATTATAGGAATTACTAGAGAAATCTTCCAGTGGGAGTTAAACTTTTTGATATCATTCCCATTCTGAAAATTAGATTTTATAAAGTCATTGAAAGGTTCTGTGACTGTGGGAATTTAAAACATTTGGAAAATTTATTTATTTTTTTATCACAAATGCCCAGAAGATTGACTATGACTCCATTAGATCTCTAACCTTCCAATAGTCAGAGACGCAGGGAAGAGAGCAAAATCGTAGCAGATTTAGTATTGCTTCGCTTGGAGGCCCGCTACATTACACCCCTTGGAAGAATGAAAATATAGGTTTCAATGAGGCTTAACGGTAACCTAATTTTTTTTTAAATCTATTTTGAAGTTCTATCTCAGCGTGCTCATATAATTCTTTTCTGAAAAAACTGTTTTAACTTAGAAGAAAGTTGTAACAACATGGTTAAAGAAGTTTTTATGCTAAAATAATTAGTAAAAAGCTCGATTGCAGGAACTAATGAAGTTATAAAGTTAGAACAACAACGACTAGATTTTGAATTTGTTTTAAAGAAAAGAACCATTTCTTAAAACAAATATAAAATCCAAAATTTTTTCGAAAAATATATATTTGTCTATTTGCTTTTACTTGAATTTTTTAATAGGCTTAATTTATATTATGCTGGCCCCACTCAAAATGAACAAATACTCTTTGCATTTACAAACATTTGATGAAATAATCACAATTGAATTTCCCTGTTCTGAATATGGAAAAACTAAATATAGATGCAGCTTCAAAAAGCTGCGTCCACATTTTAAAGCTGCAATTTATTGCATAGGTCTTATAATTAACAATAATTTTAATTAATTTATATGAACAATAATTTTAAACGAAGTATTTAAAAAGACTTGAAACCAAATTACCAATTTAAAGTAATGCGATGTATAGAAAATTTAGAAATATTCTGTAAACTAAAGTCTATTTTTAGTCAGCTAATTAAAAATAAGTTCATAATTTCAAACTGATACCTGAAATTAGTTATTGAAATGATGTAAATTAATAAAGAATGAAAGATTTAAAACTTTAAGTAATTTTTTGAATATCAAGTATCTAAAAGAGAAAAAAATTAAGAAATTCTTGAAATAAAAATTATCACTCATTTATATTTATCGTCAAATATACTTTTCCGATGTAAAAATGGATGGATTTCAATAAGCACAAAGGAATAATTACTCATGTATGCTATCTACACATTATTTTTTAAGCCCTCACCTCAGTAATGCGGGAGTCACAGTTAGGCAATTATTTTCCAAACGCCAGTTTTTCCTTCTTTGCCCTCCCTTTGAAAAATTAAAGCCTGAAGACCCTTAAAAGTGACCTGCGCCACTGTCGCCCGAATCCACCTCTGCCTTTCACTCCATCCCAGAGTCCTCGCTAATCAAGCCGCCCTGGTGGCGATAGATGGGGCGGGGAGGGAGGGTGCACCATGGCGGGGCGCTTCCTTCCTTCGTTTCCTGTCATCTGAGGCGGTCGCAGTTGACGTCGAGAAGATGGTTGGGGTGGATGAGTGGGTGCTCTGGAATCCAAAAAGAGGGGGTGAGTAAGGCTGGAGGAAAACAAGTGGTCGTGCCTTCTGTGGCTGTTAATGAACACTAGGGGTAGAGAGAGAAGGGTTGAGAAGGTCAGAGACGTTAATATCGTCAGGCTCTTTAAGCACACGGGTATTTCTCACCGCCCCTACTTGTTTTGATCTCCCCTCCCCCCGCATAAAAGTGAAGACGAAACCACTCGTTTAATTGATGACAGTTAAACGAGCTCAGTTTCTCTGTTCCCCCCTTCCTCCTCCCTCCCTTCACGTTTATTCTTGGGTTTGGGTTGGGGATAGAAAAAAAATAAAAGCCGCTGTGTGTATATCTTTAAAAAATAATGGAAGGTGCGAACGTGTAAAATGGGGCAGTTGATACCGTTTGGAGGCGGCTTTTGGGAGTTGCTGATAGATTATGAAATTGGGGGGAAAGGGTAAGATGGGGATTGGTAAATCCTTGGAGTTATTGCTAATTTAAAAATTGAAATATCTTTGCCTTTTTATTGGAATAAATAGAAGGATATTAATTTTAAAGAATAATAAAGTTGGTGGAATAATAATTGGAGAAAAAATAGTAAAATTTTAAGTGAAAATTTTCAAAATTGTAATATTTCATTGTGAGATGAGAAAATAAAAAACATATTCAATAGTGAAAAAAGGAATGCATACAATAAACCCTTTATTTTCTTGTAACTGAGTATTTCAGGGGAAAAAATGAAAGGAATAATTCTTTATTAAAGATATCAGTTATTCATTATTAGAGATATTAAAACTTTGTTTTTATTAGCTATTTAATATCTATTATTTAGAAATATTAATAATTACTTAGAAATTACATTTATTTAATCAATAATCGAAATATAAAATCGAAATTCTTTAAAAGGAAAAGTACTGAATATTAAATAAGTAATTGAACGCTGTAAGTATCCGACTGGATGAAAGAATAATTAAGTGTCGAAAAAGAAAATATTGGATCAGTTAGCGAATAAAATTCATCAACAAAATTCCACCTTTAAAAATATTTAGAAACTTGAGTTTGTATTGAAGGAAAAGTAATAAATTGATGTCAGACTAAAAGTAAACAATTCTTAATTGAAACACACATTAGTTTATTAGTTTTTCAATAATGACGGTTAAAAACACAACTAAAACTCAGAATCCCCAACTTTCAAACTTCATCAATGTTTTTTGTTCACACCTCAACCGCTGCATTGGTCACGAATATTGGATACATAATCTGCACCAGGTTCTCTTCGAGTGCTTTTAATACAAAGTTCACAAATTATTTTGAGTTTAGTATTCTAAGATATGAAAATCGATAAATGACTTTGTTTCAATTCTAATTTAGATAGGAATTTTTAAAATAAAAAAGTGAGGGAATTAAAACAATCACTTTCTTTTCTCCAAATATTTTATTTACATGCGGTTAATGAATTCGATAAAATTATTTTAACTATTAGTAAACTATATGATAATCCAGTATCTTAATTTCGAGTCCCAAAACGCTTAGATGCTTGCGCCATTAGCAATCAGAATTTTTGAAGAAAAAGCGAATTCGGAGAAGAAATTTTTCTCCACTTCAAAACTGTCTAGACGCTCTAAAATACAATTAAGTTTTATAAATTCTCACCCATCAGGAAAGAAAAAGAGGTAACTTAATTTGTGCTCATTATTTTGGCTAAAAGTCTGTTACTTGATTCGCTTCATAATGAAAATTTATGAAATGGTCTGAACAGAAAAATTCTGGCCAATTATTAACTTATTTATGTTATGAATAACTTTGACTGAATGAATGTCCTTTTCCATTAGAATCAATTAAAGTCATAGTTATTGAAAGGTTTTAAGTGAATACCTGTTATTGTTTGATTGGCAAAGTTAGTTCCCGTATTTTGGTTCCCATTTACACTAAGGGTGTCGAATTATCTTTTGACTAAATACAATTGAACAATTATAGAATTTAGATTGTTTCTTTTGTTTTCGTACAAATGTTTCTTCTAAATCAGAATCCGAAAGAAAATAAGAAACGCACCTAATTTTTCTGGTCATTCCTAACAAAAAACGGTAAAAGTGAAAATTCATTTACCTGGTTGCAGCGCATTTCTTTATGATCTAAAAATGCACAAAAAAATTAAATATTCAGAAATACCATAGTTTAAACTACTTTTACATAGTTTAAATACGTTTAAGCGTCGCAATCAATAACTGAACATGCACTCGCTCAATCATCAGAGCGCGGATTGATATGAATGCTGAGTCCTATTTTGTAAAAGCAGGCTCATTTCGCGCAACTTATTTGACTGATTAGTTAGTAATTAACTTTTGAGTACTTTTACCCATTTCATTGAAAATTATGCATTACTAATTGATACCCAGCGCATTTCAGCTCCGAAAAAAATATTAAATGCAATCAATCAATAATTTGTCAATATTTTATTGAAATAGGATGAACGGTACGACAATACATAAAATACTAACAAATGTCCTTTTTTATATATTAGATTTGTGTATTCTTTTAAAATTGTAAAGCTGGTGTTCTTTCAGAGTGGTAGTGTAATAAACTATTTATTGCATCTCCTGATTCCGTTTAATATTAGTTCACAATTCTCAAGTTTAAGGCTATAAAATGGGATTAAAATATTTTCTTTCAAAATTCATTAAAAATAGAAAAAAATTTTATGCCATAAATTCATTAACATAGTTGACACGATAATTTTTGAAAATTAAGAGAGTGCCAAATTACTTGTACTCTAATATTTTTGGAAATTACTACGTAAAACTCTAAAATTTAATTAAAATTTAAAAACATGGTTGGCCTCCCAAAACTTTCTCGCATAATCTGTAATAAACTTGCTACCTCTGAGAATGACGTTTGCTTACTATAGCAACAAAGTATTAGCCTTTGATTTAGCATTTCTAATGGGTTTAAAGACATAGATACCGGAAGAGAAACAACCTCATCTTTTAAAAAAACTCTTTTAACAAGAGTTCCTATCACTACAAATTAAATTTTTCTTATATTCCAAAAGCTTAGTTGGCAGTAGAAAAATAAATTGATTTTTTTCATTATAGGGTACGAAATAAGTACATTTTTGTCTAATGATTGCCATAGTCAATTCGATAATCAAATGAATACTAGGCGCCTGGCCAAGCAAATATCTATCAACAATTAACCATAAATAACAAAATGACTTTAAAAGAAATGTCATACCAATGAACTATATATGTTTATTGTTGGCGAGTAAAATCAAAATAATACATGTAACGTAATAAATAGTGTGTTTCTAAAATTCTATGGCAAAATTTAGGGGATATAATCGTATTATATTTTTTGTATTACTGCCAACCACGCTTTTTTTTTCATGCTGTGACCAATGTTTAAATACTATTTATTGTTTTTTTATCGTGATAATTACATTCCAATTAAAAAATGTGGGGGAATAGTTTCATAACCTAGTTAGTATAACCGATACTATAACGAGCAGTTTGTTTCTCATATTTATTCTAGAGCAATATATCAAAACATCTACATTCAAAATTCCATTTCGCTTTCTGAGATGCTCATATCGAACACATTCTTTCAAATCTCCTTGTAATTTAGTCACAAAAAACCTATTGAATAATCATTTTTTACGATTAAAACTTCATGTCCTATTTCAAAGATGATCTTATCTCTTGATTTTAGATACTCGCTGAATAAGGGAAAGCACCATTTGCACTCATCTCAGTTGCTGAAATTTCGGAGAAGTTTTGTATTCTTGCCAACAGAAGTACTTTTAATCTTAGGAGATGACTTTGACATTTATTGCGAAATTCGATTATATAATGGAATTAAAATTAATATCTAATTTTTAACACAATTTCATTTCTTTTATTACATGTTTAGGGAATTAATCATTATGTTATCATACGGAAAATATATTATTTAATATTCAAATTATTGAACAAAGACTTTTCTTGAGAACTTAATTTCCGACGCAGAACAGTTTTAAAGAACTGATGAATACTAATTCATTCTTGAAGTTTTTTCTGAAACTTATAATACGGCTGTGAAATTTTTGCAAAAATTTGATGAAAATATTGATATTTTTAATCTCTTCGTGCCTTTTATTTATTTAATCGCGCAAAATATAATCAAAGAAAATAAAATTGGCAAAGCATCCTAAATTTTAACATATTTACACACTTTCGTTTTTATATTAATTTATATTTATTTTATTTCGTTTTTATAACATATTTACAAAACGTTTTCCAATTATGCTAGTCTACTTGCCCATGAGTTTGCAAATGTAATGAAGTAAAATGAGTCAGATTGGTGAATTTTAATATTAGGTCTTTAACATTTAATTGCAGATTTGCATATTATCATATATTTCATATTATAAATATATGTAAGATTTTGAATCAGCTGGAAGCGGTGCAATTTTCAAAACAACCAATTCTCTTAAGTATATAAATTGCAAAATCCGCAAAATTGCAAAATCGAGAGGATCGAAATATTTATTTTACTGACAATTCATGTCATCAAAATACTGGAACCAAATCTATCTATCTAGATGGCAGATATTGCAGGTGTTGCTTTATAATTTACAGGAAATTGAACCATTTTTAAGTGAAAATGTCGATTTCTAATGCCTCGTTATTTGAGAGGAGGTAAATAAATACCTTTGTGAGGTCTCACTGTGTAGAAAAAAATTATTACGATGTGCTGAAGCAATCCACAAGAGGAGGCCTGCTTCATATTTGGCTCAAAATTTAAACGTCTTGCTAATGGTTTGAAAATTATAAAAACTCAAGAGCAGAAATGTTTTATTGAGTCAAAGAAGAAGTTACTTTAGGGGAGTGTGTATAAAGTCAGAACGGATTTAAGCATTATCGAGAGCCAAGAAACATGGATGGAGGTGGGGCATTGTAGATAGGAGATTTCATATGGCAGCATTAATACGTCACAAAAGATATTTCCCATTAACTTGACCTTTCGTTAACTTTTCTCTGTTGCAACTTTACTTCAGAAATTAGTAGTTGTTTTAAGAACCCGCATATCTTATTCGTGCAGTTAGAATATAATCAGAATGAATGCATTACTGAACGACATTTAAATTATCTACACTGAATTCAAAATTTTTAAATATTAATAACGCTCTTTTTAAGGAATTTAGGATTCAATAATGATTTTACGAATAGAAAATAAAGATATTTAATTTGCCATTAAACAAGTAAAATACATAGGTTTCGCTACAATCACAGGATACTTTGGATTTATTTCATTCATTTATTTCAGTTCATTCATTCCTAATTTTCAAGGATGGTTGTTTTGAAGTTGATAGCTTAAATTTTAAATTAGAATATGCAGAAAGTATCCTGATATGCTTTGTCTTTTATCCAGAAAATGTTATCTGTTTTAAAAACTTGTGATACAAAACTTTCTGAATTTAATTTATTTCTGTTGACGTCGTTATGTCGTAGTGCATAGTACTATTTTAAAAGAAACGATAAAATTTTGATCATTTGTTAAGTGAGGATGAAATTGATATTGAAAGTAACCTCTCTCACACTTGCACACCACATCAGAGAAGGAATTTTAAATGATTTAATTTTAAATGATGATTTAACGTACAATCAATCTACGTTTGGATTTTTTGCTAGCATGCTGAGGAAAATTTCTGCCAAAACTTCCTCACAAAATTTTTCTAAAGTGAAAATTAGCAGTGCACTTTATTTGGCGCCATAACCATTCTATTAAAAATATTTTAGAAATTTTTCTTTAAAAACTTTCAGTCAAATGTATGAAGCCATTATAAGATTAAGGAACTCCTTCAAAACATGAAAGGACTTTCACCGTCAGAGTAATACATTTGCTACGAAACAAGTTTTACAGAACACATCTGTAGGTGTGATAAACAAACTAGATATTGAGGACTGAGAAATAATATCATCTCATCTTTCCCAGCAGGCATAACTAAATTTGCATCTTGTATTAATTTTTTGTTATTATTTTCAAATTTCATGGAGTCATTAAGATTTATTCCGTCCAAAGAAGGATTTTATGGTAATTCTATTAACTAATTTGTTTATTTTATTGTAAATTTGAATCACAGTGAATCTGTTTGATGTATGTGAGAATGTGTGTGACATCTTGCAATATGTAGTACTCTTAGGAACCAATGTATTCAAAACTTGAATAGTGTTAAATATATTTGGATTTTACATGTATGTAACAGAGACTATGTGTCCAAGTATTAAATTATTGGATGAGTTATTCTATGGCAGATGTAATTACGAGCTATTAATAATTTTTTTTTCATGACTAGGAATTTTTTCTCTAATAAATGCCATTCAGATTAACTTAATCGCATTGTTTAAGCTGTTTAATTCGGAAATATATATTTGCCTGTAGATATACAAAAACATCGAACTGTTTTTAAAAAATCCTACAAAAATTTGAAATGTTATTTTATTAAAAAAAATCTAATTTTTTTCACATACATGGCTCTAAAATGCGCCAATTCTTTTTTTATTTAATAAAAAAAATCACTATAAGGGTCCGATTTGTAATTCTCACCAACAGCAAATTAAAATTCAATCCATTCAAATAACACGAAGTAAAATACATAACCACCGATAAAAAAAATTAATAAATAAAAGATAAAAAAATGTGTGCACGAACTTGAAAAACCAAAATCAAGACAGCATAAAATAAAAAAGGTGAAAAAATAAAACATTTAAAAAATATCTCTCTGGCAAATGTGGAAAAAGGAGGTCAGCTAAGGGGCGCCTTGGTGATATTGATGCAGCAGGTGTAAGAGGGATTCCAAACGACCCTGCTCCCCCCCTTCCATCCCCGGATCGATGCCACTGAGAGGGGGGAGAGTAGGCACCACGGGGGGCAGCAGGTGAAGCAGAAGCGGGATTTGGGCTAATTTAGCGCGAGTTCTTCCGGAGCCGCTTGACTGGCGTGACTGTCTGTCTGTCTGCCTATCGGCCGATATGAGAGCCGCTCTTAAGGATTGAGGAAAATAATAGTGGGGTTGCTGGTTTCGGCACATTATCGCCGACTTGGCGTTAAAAATGTTTTTTCATTTTTTATTCGTAGTAGATTTATGGCTCTTTTATAGGCGCGGAGTTAAGTGCATCCGAGATACTAAGTGATGCTGTTGGCAAGACGAAGAAATACTAAACTTTTTTTTCTTTTCCTTTTTCTTGTCTCTTTTCTTCTTTTTATCTTGTTGGATTAATGGCTTTCAAATCTGTGTCCTATGTTACGGCTTGCTTTGTTCTATTATTCGCCGTTTTCACAGTTGTTTAAGTTGGTTTCGAAAATTAGGGATAGAAGAAATATGAATTACTTGACAATCATTAGTCAGATTGGCTAGAATAAATGCTTTTTTTTTCAGTACTATGAAAACATCAAACTACTTGGCAAACTTTTACTATCATATGCAAGGATTTAAAAAAAAAATCGTAATTTAGAGTAAGAATTAAAAGATGCATTTCCTTTAAATTCTATTAATTAGTTTAGAATCAAATATGTAAAAAGATATTTGAAATCTTTTTTTTCATCAAAATTTTGAATAAATGTGCCATATTGAAAAATTTTTTTTTTGAAAAATATGTGATTTCAAAATAAGCTTAATTTTGAGTTCATAAAAAAAGGAAATTTTGTTGATAAACTATCGGTAATTCGTTTCATAAATAGCCTCATCAATTCATTTAAAAATAATAATTTGACAAAATGATAAAAATTCTTCAATTGAGCAATTTTATTAAATAATTCTAAAAATGGATAATTGTACATAATAACACAATTAAAGATTTATGATGTATTTAATTTATCATTAGACACTTTTTAATATATAACATAACGTTAATTTATTAGATTTTTGAATATTTGCTGCATGTTTGGACAGTTATTTAAACAAAATAAAACAATGAAATTACATATAATTTACTGAAATTACTATTCCATTTTGAAAATAATCTTATTTTCAGATTTATCTCTAGGCTTTTGAGTTTTGATTCCATTTCAGTGTTACCTCTCTTAAAAACTTTCATGATATATCAGAAAGAAGGAAAAACCGTATTGGATTTTATAAAATTAATTATAAGAAAAAAATGCTGAAAAACTTTTATTTTTTTTATTATTATTTAAAATAAAGAAATTACAATATAACATTATTTCGTAAATCAAATAATTCTCAGATATTTTTGCTCCAGATTTCTGAAAAATTTAAGAAATAAATTTATATCATATAAAATCTTTTACAGGTTGGTCTTTATAACATTATTTTGGACAAATGCTTGAATTTTTTATTTCCTGTAAGTATAATTATAATTATAACAGAGTAGAAGGTAAAATTATAATAACAAAAAAATGAAAATGGTGAATTTCTTTTAAATTTCTGCTCATATTTGCTACAATTTCTACGTGTTAAAATTCTATATATAGAATTACTTTGTAAAAGTATTAAACTTCGATCTATAAAGTTTTTAATTAGTGTTTTTCAAAAGTTAAAATTTCTTTAATATAAAAATTATTCGTTTGTCTTTGATAATTAGCACAATACACATTGCATAATATTATTTTTAAAGTGCATATTGGCTCTAAAAAGAAAAATGACTAGGATTTAAAAGTTTCTATCTTGAATCATATACATAATATAAAAAAGTTAGTTATATTGTAAGGAATACATATATTGTATATTATTAGATAAAAGTTACGAATCTTTAATTATGATAAAAAATACTAATCGAATGACTATCTAAACGGCCATAAAACTCTTAAAAATTCACTAAATGCCAATTGAATCTCTCAGGCATTATGAGTTGAAGCAGAGAGAATGCATAATGAAATGTTCTGAATTTTTGCTTCTGTTTCCTTTCACATAATTTTCTTAATCCTCGCATCGTCTTCATCTCACTCCCTTTTATGCTTACCCAATATATGTTCATTTTCATCAAGAGAGTGAGTGGGACTGGAATAGAATTGTCTGTTCCATTTAAGTCTGACCCTATTTTTTCCAAACATTCTCCAAACAAGTGATTTAGAAATGTGGAAAAAAGTAGAAAATATTGCACCGCACTCTATGTTGATAGTGTCTTCGATACCAAACGACAACTCCTACCTGCTTTTAGATACGCGGATAAATCTGAATAACCAGGGCAAAGACATCATTAGCGAGAATAAAGATTGATTCCTGAAGACATCACCGACCACAGAATAGCACCTCCGCTTGGAGGCACGTTTCTTCATTTAAAGGGGATAGCTAACTTACAACATTTCTTTACTCACAAGAGCCAGCCACTTATCCGGATTTTTTTCATCATATATGTGATATCCCGAGCAGAAATGAGTGTTTTGACACGAAAAACGCTGATCAAACTGCATGCAATCATCGAAATTGATGTAATTGATTGAAAAATTGTCTGTGAAGTTAAAATGATAAATAGCTACACATTTTTGTTTCCTTCCCCAGTACTTTTAGAGGTCTCAGAGTTAAGGAAAAACCTGAAGATTGTTAAGTACAGTACTCATGGTACCAGGTCATCTCAAAATCCAGAAGGATATGATGTCAAAGATGGACAGTTTCCTTCCAACTGTTTGAGAGAGTGCAGGTGGGGAGAAAGACAGCTATTGACTACCCCGAAATGAATGTTAATTTGACCTATCGGTCCATGTAAGGTTGGACATTACTTATGCAGCATTCAGCCACAACAAATCCTGTCGATAGTGTAAGGAATACATTAGATAAAAGTTATTATCTTGTCGATAGTCAGTGTTAAAGTAAAAGTTATCCTGTCGATAGTGATGGCGGGGTGGTCACGTAGGAGAAGGAGTAGGAGAAGTTCTGCCCGTCTGATAACGAATGTTTAATAGTCCACTATATTGGTAGTATCTATTTAAAAGATTTTAAGATGTCTTTACATTGATGGTGAGAGATGCAATACTATTGCATACCTGTGAAAATCCATGATTTTTAACATGGCTAGTGAACGTTTTCTTCAACAGAAAAATTCGTCATGTGGATCAGTGCCTTTGCTTATTACCAAATTATTAGTGTAAAACAAGATTTTTCGTTTCAAGTACCAAAATTTTATATTTTAATTTATATCTTCATATTGAGCATCGTTATGAGTTGGATCATGGAAAAAAATAACTTTTTCGGCAAATATCAGAATCTTAACATAATCTCATTAGAGGCGTGATTTTGGTATTTAACATTGCAAAAAACTTGTATAGAAATTATCCATTGCGGTTACCAATTTATTAATCTATCTCAAGAATTTTCAAATATCACTTCTAATCGTCCAGCCATTCATATCACTTTCATTAATAATGTTGGCGGTAAAAATTAATAGAATAATATTCTTTTGTCATTCTGTCATAAGTATTAACGAATTTTTAGATACATTTTGATAAAATTATGTTTTTAAATCCGTTAAGGAACCCATTAATCTTAAGGTTAACACTGACTTTTCGGGTCAAGTATGTTAGATAAACGGTGGCTGTTTTTTCGTTGGTAAAATATTTTCGGAACACCTTGTTCTACTAAGCAAAGTCACTTTGAATATATGATTATAGCACAGTTCCCATTGATAATTTCTGCATTGTTTGATTTTTGATATCTATCTATCAGTTCAGTAGATAATTTTCATCGCCTTTCTTGATTTACTACTTCAAGAAACTCAGAGGCCGCGTTTATGTTCTCGGGTTCAGAATCGGAGAATTTCAGATTTGAGACTTTCTTCCACCGAAGAACCGTTGTTTAAGCGGATCTGTTACCCGTTAATCCGTCGGGGCAAAACTTCTTCCCCACTGGGGTGATATGGGAATTGGGAGAGGAGAGTATCAGGCCAGATGTCGTCCTCGTCATCTAACCGTGGTTCAAAATAACGAGGGTCGTCCCAAAATAGCCCTAGTGCTGCCTCAACGCGGGACGTTAATATAACTAAACGAAACAAAACAAAGGATATCCAAGGAAAGGAAAAAGAGCAAATTTACAATAAATAATTAATATGCATTTGTTAATAATAAAAATATGATTTGATTATCAAATTAGATATTATTGATTCTTTTATCCTAAAGTATAATTCCGTGCTTTTAAAGACTTATTTCTATCATCATTTACATAATGAGCTATTTTTCTTTGAATTCCATTGTATTATATACTATTTAAAATAATATTCGTATTTGAACTGATTTCAATCACTGTCTTCTCCCACTCTCTCTCTTTCTTGTTGATTAAATGCAAAGAACATAACTATGGCCTATTTAATAGTGAATAACGTAATTCTTGATCCTGTTATTTAAATAACTATCTACAGTTTCAAGAAATCGAAGTGTGTAAGGCTTCAGATTTCATAATGCAAAAATACCAAACAATAATCGGCTAAAATAAAATTTTGATATAAAATGAATAATTAATTTTTATAATTACTAAGTAATTTTAAGAGTCATTGAATTAAGCTTAATGTTACGAGTGGCGATTTTTATTTTGAAATTCATTATTACAGTTACTAAATATTTGGTTTGATAAGGGACAGATTTTCCCTACACTTCCGATGGAAGTTATTATTAACAAATTAAGCACCACGTCAGTCATCAGCTGGACTTTCTGTTCGGGCCGCATCAAATTTTCTGTATGGATAACATCAGTCAACGCTGTTTAGTATTGTAAAATACAATATAAAACAAAAAAAAAATGTTATATTCTTTGAGAGTCCGCGGTGGCCTGGTGGTAAGATCTCGGATTCGGAACCGGAGCTTGCAGTTTCAAGGCCCAATTCCACCGAAGAACCGCAGTGTAAACGGGTCTGGTGCACGTTAAGTCCATCGGGGACAAACGTCCTTCAGCTGGAATGGTGTGAAAGTTTGGAAAGAGGGAATGCCAACTCAGGTGTCGTCTTCGTCATCTGACTGCGGCTCAAAATGGCAAGGTCCTTCCTAAAATAGGCCTTGTGTTGCTTCAAAATGGGACGTTAATATAGCTAAACTAAATTGTATTCATTGATAAATTAATAAATGCTCCCAAATTTTGGTTATCAAATCATTTAATTATGCTTCGTGAAAACACGATAAACATTTTATGTGTAAGATAAATCTAAGCATTGAAAAGATCATCGGAGACTACGAGTTGACTGCCCGTAGACTATACCAGCTTGGCCCTTGATGTATTAACTATAGAATTACTTACAGTTTTCTAATTTATGTCTGTAAACGTGTTTATTTAGTGAAATGATATCAAATATCAATGAAACAAATTTTTCTCTCTCATTGCTAGCCAAAACTATTTTTCAAAATCAGATATCACTATAAATAGTGAGCGAACAACAATAATTCATTTCAAATTTAGTTTAAACTCATATGGATAAAAGTTACAACTGGTAAGTAGTACTAAAGCATCAAGTCATTAAGAACTATTTTAGATGGTATAAAAAAAACGGAAATTTTTTCTCCTAGCAAAAAGTTTATTTTCATAATTTTAAATAAAAATAAAATAGTTAATTAGCAGCGATCAATCCATCCATGTTATTACATTCCAGAATGAATACAAATGAGTTATTGATAAGATTCATATGTGAATCTTAAATGCTATGTTTGATAAATTAGAATCATGATAGAAGAGTGATCATCAAAATAAAATTTTGCAACTTGTAGCCGCACAAATAGTCGAGAAAGCCGTTTACGTAGGGGCACAAGAGAAAAGAGTTTCT
The DNA here is from genome assembly GCA_026543055.1 of Argiope trifasciata. Lineage (NCBI taxonomy): Eukaryota > Metazoa > Arthropoda > Arachnida > Araneae > Araneidae > Argiope > Argiope trifasciata. The sequence goes on along the minus strand of JAPMOQ010006428.1, from coordinate 296,631 downwards.
GATTTTTCCCTTGGCACTTTTAATAAGAGTCTTATAGGGATTTTTTAATACGTTTTAATTCAGGATAAGGAATCGTTGGAAAGTAAGCGGCGTATTAGAGATATTTATCCTTTCATTTTGTGCTTGAGAATAGCAATAATCCTCAATTTTTATTGAACTTATTAGAAATAATTAAATAAAGAAGTGGTATTAGGATCAGAAGATAAGAGAAAATTTTAGAATGAGGTAATATGAGCTAACAAAATAAAAAAAGATGATTTAAATTAGTTAATTAATTTAAGTGTCATCATTATATATACACTGAAGTGACAAAAGTCATGGGATAGCAATATGCAAATATACAGATGGCAGTAGTATCGCAGCGAAAAAGTATAAATGCGCAGTTCGTTTTCCAGAGCTTTCATTTGTGTTCAAGTTATTCATGTGAACAGGTTTTTCGTGATTTATGGCGGCACGACGAGAATTAACAGACTTTGAACGTGGAATGTTAGTTGGAGCTAGACGCATGGGTCATTCCATTGCGGATATCGTTAGTGAATTCAACATTCGGAGATCCACAGTGTCAAGTGTGTGCCAAGAGTAGGAAATTTCAAGCATCCCATCCCATCATGGACAGCGCAGTGGGCGACCACCTGCACTTAACGACCGAGACCGCCGACGTCTGTGTAGAATGGTCAATGTTAATAGACACGCAACACTTCGTCAAATAACTGCAGGAATCAATGTGGGACGTACGAGGGACGTGTCCGATAGGACTGTGCGGCGAAATTTGTCTTTCTTGGGCTATGACAGCAAAAGACCGACTCGAGTGCCTTTACTGACGACATCGCCTGCAGCGACTCTCCTGGGCTCGTGAGCATATCGACTGGTCCCTAGACCAGTGGAAAACCGTGGCGTGGTCAGTTGAGTCATGATTTCAGTTGTTACGAGCTGATGGTAGAGTTCGAGTGTGGCGCAGACCCCAAGAAGCCATGGACCCAAACTGTCAGCAAGGCATTGTTCAAGCTGGTGGTGGCTGCATAATGGTGTGGGCTGTTTTTACATGGCATGGACTCGGTCCTCTGATGCAACTGAACCGATCATTGACTGGAAATGGTTATGTTCAGCTGCTTGCAGATCACTTGCAGCCATTCATAGACTTCACGTACCCACACAACGAGGGGATTTTTTTGGATGACAATGCGCCTTGTCACCGGGCCAGAACTGTTCGCGATTGGTTTGAAGAACATTCCGGACAATTCCAGCGCATGATCTGGCGACCTAGATCGCCCGATATGAATCCCATCGAGCATTTATGGGACATCATCGAAAGGTCCATTCGTGCCCAAACTCCTGCACCATCCACACTTTCACAATTATGGATGTCTATACTGACAGCATGGCTCAATATTCCTGCAGAGGAGTTCCAACGACTTGAGGACTCCATGACACATCGAGTTGTTGCACTTTTCCGGGCAAAAGGAGAACCGACACGATATTAACAGTCATCCCATGACTTTTGTCACTTCAGTGTATATATATATATATATATATATATATACCAAACGAACAAGGATTTTTAACCATATGTAATTCTAACATAGTCCATGTAATTCTAAATTTTCCCAAATTGGAGTTGCATCTTTTTTTGGTGCAAACTCTTCAATTGATTCAAAGGACTTCGAAGTGGCCATTTGGAAAAGAAAGTAACAATTTTTTCTTGTTTAAAATAAATTTAATTTGATATATTAAGAAATCAATATTAAATTGAATAATGAAAATATTTTAATGATCCTATAATTAAAACCATTAAAGTATAATAATTTTTTTTAATTTTCTCTTATTTAAAAATTTACATTTAATTATATAGCAATGATAATGTGGACATGAAAGACGCTCTTGTGCGAAACTTAAGCAACAGGTTTTTCTTTTTGCCAAAACCCCAATAAGAAATCATCTGAGGGGCATGAAATTCAGAAATGAGAGACATCTTTTTGTGCTTTTGCGATGACGGAGCATCGTTGCGCAAAATTTAATACGATGCTTTTAGTATGGTATAAAAAAAGGCTTTATTGAACTGATAGTATCGGTAAATATGATTTTCCGTTTAAGAGGAAGAACAACTAGCAGATGTTCCTCAGTATGAGATATGCCCCCCTTTACCTCAGTGGTTGCTTCTCACCGTCTCTTTATACTCAGCATCAGATTGTTCATCAATTTACAAGTAAGGGTATTCCTCAATCAGCATCTATTTCAGTTCTTAGGTATTCCTCAGATTATTTAATAATCTCGCAAAGTGTCTTCCCAAATCATCCCACACATTTTCTATGGGATTTATCCATTCATTGTGAAGGTGAAATTTTAGGACTTAACTGCGGAGTAACGATTTATAATAGCACATTTAATTTACACTCAAATTAAACGTTCTAATGAAAGTTTTAGCATTGAAATCTGACAATATATTTTTTGGATATTTTTCTTGATATATAGATACGGTTTAGAAGTTTTTCAAAATATATTTTAATTGGGAAAAGTAAATGCTTTGGAATAAGCATTTTCTTCTCAAATTGCATGTTATAATATATAATATTCTTGGAAAAACACATCTTTTTTATCCTTTTTAAATCATTTATTTTTCCTATACACAAAGATATAGAAAACTATATAATGTAAAATTCAACAATTATATGAAAAAACATTGACAATGGTTAAAATTGGCCCTTTTTTTATCAACTTCTGTGAGTTTCATAGCCTGGTATTCTAGGGTATTTTAAGCATACAGGCTAAGAACTAGTATGAAAATTTTTTTATTTTATAAGTTTTTTCAAATACATTCTCTCTAGAAAAATTAATGATGTTTGAACATAAATATCGAAATCAGCTGGATGCGAACTTTCATCGAAAAACTCTTCTGTATAATTATCACCCAAATCCTTTTCTGCTTCCTTTAAAGGCGTTTGGAGTACTGCTTCATAATAGGAACAATAATGTGGATGATATTTCGATGCCCAAATCTTAGCACCATCTGCTAAGCCTTGTTTATCACTGGGACACTAATAGGGAGAGGTGGTTTTCGAGACAGAAAAAGTGCACGCATAATGAAGGTCATGAAACAAAAGCTACAGTGTCAATTCATTCAATTGATAAAAATAAAATAGGGGTGAGTGAAAGCTCACTTCCTGCTGTCTCACAGATTGCAAGTCTCCAGTTTAGTGTTTAATAAGTGGAGAATGATTGCTCAGTCCGTTCAAATGATATCTTCACTTTCCAGTGGCCGATGAACATCGGCAGTCTGGTGTGGCCGTCCATAAAAAGGAAGTCTGGTCCAACAGTACCTCGAATCAGACGCAAGTGGGGAATGATCAGTTCCTTACCACAGTGATCTCCTGATACGGAACCTCTGTTGAAAGCGCAGAGCTCAGTCTGACTGTTTATGCATAATTTCTCTTCAGATGTCAACTCCAGGACTCACGTAACGGTCTCTTTCCATGTTGTTTTTGGGATGAAATCTTGTCCTGTCTTCTCTCCAAAGCAACTGCAGTTGAGAATCGCTAGCGGAACTGAAATAACTCTCGTCCGTAAAGAGGAAACCACTCCATTGATGAAATGTCCAGTTTTTGAACTATTTGCAACACTCTAAACTGTACTGCCAATGGCCAACTTTCAAAGGGAGGCAACGTTCAGAAAGGTTGGAAGAAAACGCCGTTTTCTTGAAAGCGTCTGACTACAGTTAGCCGCTGCACTTGCCGCCCTGTTGCTGTACACAATTGCTGAGCAATGGTACTGGCCGACTCCTGTTGGTCTCCTTTCGCCCTCAAGACAATATATCGATCATCCATAGCATTTGTTTTCCCAGGGCGGCCCCCACCAGCCTTTCTAACAGCTCTACGTATGGTTTCGAAGGCTTCCAAGGCGGGCGAAACCATACTTATGTTGGTTCTGAACTTTTTAGCTCCACTGGTCAAACTACGTCCTCCCCTCCAACTTTCTGATCGCTCTACCACTCGTGAAGTTGTTTTCTTCCAAACTTATTTTAGGAAAGAATTACCCTGCACTTGCAGAAAATGTTTTTAATTGTTCCTCAATTTCATTCTCCTTTCGTAGTCCTCAGCTGCATGCGCCGAACGCATGCGTTTTGAGTACATTTACGTCGCATATGACATTTTGTTCCTGATATTTGCATAGCACCACCTTTCTATTGAATTGGTCATTCATTGTACTGAGTATAATAACCCTTCTTCTGCAATTTCATGGCCACCTTCTTACAAGTTACATTGTTGCTCAAGTTTTGCATACTAGTGAATGTACGCATTATATCAGTTATAAATACACGAAAGCAACCGAAATATTATTTCTAAATGTTTTTAAATTAATTTAAAAAATAGTTCAAAAATCAATCGAAATTGTATAGAAATAAAATCACTAAAGCTGAAAATAATTTTTTTTAAAGATTCATAGTGACGTAAAACTGTTTTTATTATGCTAATGGCTTCAAAGATACTTCGGGAAAGGCATTACATTTGGATTATTTTTAATTAACATTTAAGATTTTAAAAATAAGCCTTTTTAATTGTTTAGTTTCACTGTTAAAGTTTAGCACAAATTTTGCTGACAAACTTTGCTAATAGCATTTAGTTATAAGCTTTATCATGTTAAAAAGAGCAGGAGCATAAACATAACGAAGAGGACTAGTGCAGACGAAAGCTATTTTTAAGTCTTTCGTAATATACATATATGTATTGATATTTTAAAATTTAAATTCAGTTTTCATTAATTTCCAAAGTTTTATCTTAATTTAGCCCATATTGATCCTGATCCATTTTCCCTTTTTCTAATTAATCAATTCCAGAGAAATTTTGCAAATATGTTTATTCATCGGCATTTAATCTTTATAAATAAACATGAACATTTGTCTGTATGTCCCTTATGCCTCCCTAAAACGTACCTCCGATTGCGATGAAACTGGGTCAGCTTATTACTTTTATCTACGGGATGGTTAGAGGCATAGTGCAATTATCCAAAATTAAAAAATAAATTTCGGAACTCAACCACATCTATTTTCCAAGGATTAATCGCCAAATAGCTCGCCGAGAAGACACAAGAGATTCAGTAGAAATGCTAAATGCAAGTGAAAGGTTGATATTGCAAAGCTATTGAACACAAATGTTGTGCAAGTCATTCTTAGAGGCCATTCATCTTAGTGCAAGTCATTCTTTATTACAGGTTATGAGAGAAAATTTTGGGGAGACCAATTCTGAGGGTTTTTAAATATAGGTGTTTTTCCAGTAACTCTCAGAAATATTAGAGTACAAATAATCTCGCACACTCTTAATTTTTAAAAAATTATCTTTTCAACTATATTAACTATTTTATGGTATAAATATATTTTCTATGTTTGATGAATTTCGAAAGAAAATATTTAAATACTATTTTCTAAAATTAAATTTGAGAATTCCGAACGAATATGAAACGAATCACAAGATGCAATAAACAGTCTTTTTCATTACCACTCTGAAAGAACACCAGCTTCACAATTTTAAGGGAATACACAAATCTAATGCATAAAAAATAATATTTGTTCGTATTTTATGTAATGTCATATTGTTCATCCTATTTCGATAAAATATTGCCAAATGATTAATTGATTGCGCTTAATATTATTTTTTCGTGCAGCACCATGTACGA